>BQNB010004966.1:2250-104665 GCA_026074375.1 Tanacetum coccineum | reverse complement strand
AACTTTTACAAAACATTTTTAGATTTAAAAGAAATGTTTTATTCAAATAAATATTTTGAATTCAATTTTTTTACCTAAATACGGCTAGAAATGTTCCAGAAAACACCTCCCTTAGAAAAGACAAAAAAGGGAGCGTCCTGGCCTGGTCAGACCCCTTAAATACATGGGCAGTCTCCTTAATTATAAGGGGGCCGACACCGTAATTAAAGGGACCGGCCAGACAAAGATTCCCCCCAGATTGCCTATAAATACTAGACTGTTTTCCACTGATTTTCTTACCTTTTGCACTAATTCTTTTCTGTCTAAAATCAGTCCACTCATTTCCTACAATCCTTTGATCATTTAATCTTAAGCTTTTTTTCAAGTGATCCAAGCTTAATTCCTCAAGTGCAACAGAAGAATACTTCTAATCATCAAGTCAAGAGGTGTTATAATTTAGTTGGTGTTGTTGTGAAGTTATGTTAGATCTTGTAAATCATTTGTGTATATTGTGAAGGTGTGTATTATAGTTGTGTATAATATTTAGATTGTGGTGATCATTGTAAGTATAGTTAGATCGGGGTGATCTTTGTAAGTAGTGTTAGGTTGGTGTGATTATAGTAGTGTCTAAGCGTAGTGAAGTTGTGAAGCGTAGTGAAGTTGTGAAGCGAAGTGCAGTAATGAAGTGAAGAGAAGGTATGTAGTGAAGAGAAGTAGTGAATTGTTGTGAAGTAATGCGGTTAGTATTTTAGTCCTCAAAATAAAAAAAGTAGTGTTAGATTGGTTCTAGCTAGGATTAGAACTTGACATTTGGCTTAGTGTCAAAAACCAATGTAAGCTTAGTTGTGTACGGTTTTCTCCGCCTAAAAGGAATTTGTTGACATAGTGAAGAGAAAGAGTTTGATGCTCGGGGAGTAGAGTAGGGCGAAGAGGTGTTTCGTTACCGAACCACTATAAATCCTTGTATTGTGGTTTGATGTTTCTAACTCTTATCTCTTGTCTTTCATATTATTTAGTTACTTATTTGTATTGTTCATATTGTGCACATATTAAGATCACATAAAGTCGAATCTAAGTTTTTATAAATAAATTATTCACTAAATTAAAAAGCGGTAAACTATTCAACCCCTCTTTAAGTTTTCCACATATGCGACAGCGTCGCTGGATAGAGTTGTTTAGTGATTATGACTGTAAGATTCGCTACCATTCTGGTAAGGCGAATGTGGTGGCTGATGCCCTAAGTAGGAATGAAACAGTAAAGCCTAAGAGAGTTAGAGCTTTAAATATGACCCTTAAGTCGAGTATCAAGGATAGGATATTGGCGGCTCAGAAGGAGGCCATGGATGAGTCTGTAGGATTGCATAAAGGTTTGGACGAGATGATAGAATAGAGAAGTGATAGGAATTTGTACTACCTGGATCGAATATGGGTGCCTTTGAAGGGTGATGTAAGAACCCTGATAATAGATGTAGCCCATAATTTGAAGTACTTTATACACCCAGGAGTAGATAAGATGTATTATGACCTTAGAGATAGGTATTGGTGGCCGAGTATGAAGAAGGACATAGTTGTATATGTAAGTAAGTGTTTGACTTGTTTGAACATTAAGGTTGAACACCAGAGGCCATCCAGCTTGCTACAGCAACCTGAGATTCCCGAGTGGAAATAAGAAAGGATAGCTATGGATGTTGTGACTAAGTTGCCTAGGACTAGTAGTGGGCATGACACAATCTGGGTCGTTGTGGATCGATTGACTAAGTCTGCTCATTTTCTACCTATGCGTTAGGATTATAAAACAGATAGATTGGCTAGATTGTATTTGACTCAGATAGTTGCTAGACATGGTGTGCCGATCTCGATCATATCAGATCGTGATAGTCGTTTCACATCAAGGTTTTGGCAGTCAATGCAAGAAGCATTAGGAACTCGGTTGGACATGAGTATGGCTTACCACCCTCAGACGGATGGTCAGAGTGAGCGTACTATTCAAACTTTGGAAGATATGCTTAGAGCGTATGTCCTGGACTTTAAGGGAAGTTGGGATGTTCATCTTCTGTTGGTTGAGTTTTTGTATAACAATACTTATCAATTTATGCATGTGTTATTTTTCTAACGAAGAATAAGATGCAATTCCTAACTAATGTCATTTTGGATGCATAATTGTGTTAAATTCATTGATGAATTGAATTTAGAAATTAAGAGCCCAAAAAGAAAGACTTATCAAGATTATGTTAAATTTAAAGTGTTAAGACATAATCAACACATACAATGAAAGGATTTGAACCATTCAGAATATGAAGAATCCGAGTAAATGAGGATGGAGGTTGTTGTTCGTGAGGTTTTTGAGAAGAGTGGTTTTGAAACAGTGAAGAGATATAAAGGAGGGCGAAATTTTTAGTTCTGTCAGATGCCTGGTTCCACCGGTTCTATTCTCAGAAGAGAACCGACTTTTATTTTCAGAGAGAACCGGCCAAGGACTCGAAAAGAAAATATTTTATTTATTTTCCAGAAAATCTAATTTATTAATTTTTTAAAATAGATTGCCCCTTTTTGTACAATAAAATGTGATATCTTTTATTTATTTTTGTTTGTTCTAGTTCTTATATTTAGCCGAGATGAAGGGTGAGGACAACAAAGAACAAAAATTTGTAAACAATACATAAGAAATAAATAACCAACGCAAAAGAGTTTACATATATTTCGTCTCAATATATAATATGATATAGAGAATAGTAAATACAATAGTAATATAAAAAGCCAAAATAAAGTACACGTCACCATGCGGGAACTGGAGCATAGGGTATATGAGCATTAATAGCGAGATGATGATGATGACAAGGACAAGACTTAGAATCTCCAAGAGGGCTTCCATGAGTTGATCGATATTTTTGAGTGAGAAGGAAGATAAGGAGGTTTGATTTTTGAAATGAATGGTAGATGATGGAGGAGAGTGATTTTTATATTAGAGGGGATGAGCCGTTGGTTTTTATGGAAAAAGGTGAAAGAGGTTTTGAATTTTGAATGATCAGGCTTAATACTCGAGATTTTGTGTTTAGACAACGTATCACGGACGAGGCATGAATTTAAAAGAGGGATTCGAGAAAGAAGTTGCAAGACTCAAAAATAACACACTAGTATTTTAAAAGAATAGATCACATAGCACTTTTACAATTATTTCATAGATAGAATATGAGCACGATGAGCAATTAAAAAAGGATAAGAGATTGTGTACCTTTTAGCATTGTGGATTTGCGACAGGTGATTATGAAGAAAATATATTATATATATTTTTTTAAATTGTTATTGAACTATTTTAAAAAAAAATAGTAACAAAAATAGTTTATATGAGTTGGTCATATTGACCTAAAGAGAGATCTCCAAAGAATGTTTTAAAAATACAAGCCCAAACCATTTTTATTGTAAATCGACCCATTAAAAGTTTTAAGTCCAGAGAGATTTTTGGCCAGATCCGCGGTTTTATTGTCCGAGCGTAGCCGGTTCCATTCTGGCATGGATCCGGTGGAACTGGCTTGTTGGGCCAGGACGAAATTTTGTCCTAGAGCAGCAGTTTCCCCTTTTTCCTTTATCATCCTTCAAAGGGCTTTTAAGAAAACAAATAACATAATCGATCTAAAAAATAATTGTAGTTTTCGAAATTTATTTCGGTTTTTGTAAAAGTTTTTAAAATACAGTTTATTTTAAAAATCTTTAATAACCTGCTCCTGATACCAATTGTGGAAAACTAGAAGGGATGAGAGGTTGAATGGTTTTACCAATTTAAATTTTTTTGATTAAGCTTTTCTGGTTGTTTATTTTAGATCTATTTATGGTAAAAGTATATAACAATTATCTTGACAAGATAAATAAGAAATAATAAAGGATATGTGACAAAGATATTTATAGTGGTTCGGATACAAAGTCTTTTTCTTACTTGTCCCTAGTCACTCCGAAGTCATCCTACTCGAAGAGTTCGAATGTATAGTCACCAAAAACTCCTTCAATTGGCGGAAAAGTCTCACAACGTCTAGAATACCCCTAAAATAATTTAGGTATAATATTAATATTATTAATAAGTATTTTAATGATACTATTGAATAATTAACATGTATGGTGTGTACAAAGAAGGACCTTCATAGGGACCCGGGGGGGCTGTGGCCCTCCCAAAATTCGGGGTTGGTAGCGTAAACGTACTAAAAGTTAAAGGTGTTTTTTGTAAATGTTGTGTTTGGCCCTCCCAAGAAATTTGATCGGCCCTCTCATTCTCCAAAAATTTTGAGAAACCAAAAGTCGGTCATGGAAACTAAAAAGGGGATATTATGATTTTGGAGCGGCAGATCTTGATTCCTATCATTCATCAATAAAAATTTCACACAACTCAACAACTACAAGAAATGGTCTTCAAAGCTTCTACACTATAATCACAAATTAAAACAAAGGTATGAACTTCCTGTTAATTATAATGTTATGTTATTTTATATATGCCATTTGCTTCACATATTGATTGTTGATAAATGGACAACCAGATTAACCAAACTCATTTGCTATATAACATTCTCATTTAACATTTTATATGTTTAATTGTTAAATCTTAATGATGTTTTAGCTTTTTTATAGGTTATCAGTTGTGATGTATATCGAATATTTCATATTTAATGTTGTTTTTAGCTTTCTTTGCTATGTTTTTAGCTTCAAAGTTCAAAAGTTTTTTTCATGTTTAGTACATAGTTATATAGGACTGATTTTAGGCTTTAGCGCTTTGTCTATTGTAATGTGTTAATGTTTATGTGGATAGCAGGAATAATTTATGGCAAAAGTAAAAACACTTGATCGTATGTTTAAAGAAAGCCGGTGGATGCACCTGCCATTTGCAGATCAAGAGAAACAAACGTTCCAGAGGTTGACTGCCGAACTGAACAACATCATGAAATCAAACGTCACGTCGAGCCTCCTCAACATTCAAAATCAAACCACACGTCGAGGATCACTACATCAAAATCAAACAGAATCGGAAATACAGAGGAAATGGGATTTATAGTGATTTGGAAAGGATACAGCAAGCGAAAACCGATGTAGGATTATTGGTTAATGAAAGGGATACAAGTAAGGCCGAGCTTCTATGCAGATAGTCTTGGTCTTTCACATAGAAAAGGAGATTGCTGAAACTTTTGACTCAATATCAATGTGTTCAAAGAACTTAAAGGCCGTCGAGCCGAGTTGTAACTTTTTTTCCTTAACATTTATTGTATGTCTTTCTTTAATATGTAAGACTATGTTGATTTCTCTTTTAATATAGTTTAGTTTTGAACTTTTGGTAGTTTCACACTTTCGGCCCCCCCACTAAAAATTTTCAAGTTTCCGCTCTTGCTGGTGATGTTGACGTTTTTAAGGACTCCTTTTTTAGTCAAAATTTGAGGTGGGCATTTGTTTGGATTCAAAATTCAAAAGAACGTGGAAAAAAAGGGAAACGTGTAATTATAAAGTTAGTCGCTTCCGCTTCAAGAATCCCCGGTTATATCGTCTGGTAATTATCTACCAGACATTACTTTATATAACATGAGCCACATTGTTGATAACAAGTTAACAACCAAAAGCACGTGATATCTTTGATCAGAATTAAACATTTTTTTGTAATTTTTGTTATATGTATAATTCTAATAAAATGTGCAAGTATAAGCTTTGTAGGACGTTTTTGTGTGGCCTTTTCAAACAAATGAGAAATAAAAGTGTAAACAATTCTTCAATTTTGAAAGAACGTAGATTAGTACCTAGTCAAGGGACTTAATTAGTAATCAATGTGTTCCTAAAGATACGGAAATTTCAGTTATATATGGATTATTATTTGCATCCAACTGTTATAATGTCGAACACACACAATGACATATGACAAAAAAAATCATGTAGTTTAGACTCACTACTCACCAACACACTATTTCTATTCAATAATCCTGAGCTGTCAAAGTTGTGTTCTGTGGAGTTTCTGCTCGGTATTCGAGCATAGTCTCAGTTTTGTTCGCCGTTTTGGTTTCATGTCGGGATGTCAGAGTTCGTAATGGGGGTGGCTGAGTTTTCAGTCTCGGTCATATATGGGTTTCGATTGTATAATTCGTGTTTCGTAGTTGATTTTGGTTCGGTGTCTATTTCCCATATGTGTCTCGTTTATTTTGAGAGGTAACTCTTGATACTTAATATACTTTGTACGACAATCATATGTTACTTGTAAATATTATGTCTTTATTCGTTAATCAGGTTGTCAAAAGATTGCATATAGTAGAATCACACTCGTAGTTCACCATCAATAACGAACCGATAAGTTGCCGGTTTTTGACATGTTAGTTATTGCCGGTTTCATGATCAAATGGATGGTTTCTTATAATGTAAGGATCAAAACATGATTTTCAGTGTCTAAAATGTCTAATATGATGGTAAAGAGTGAACGAAAAGTTCGAAAATTCGGTTTATATGTTAGGCCATAATGAAGAATTCATTGCATGCTTTTATGAAACTTATATTTTTAGTCCTTGTATTAAGTAGGTTGTTAGATGAACTACCTTATTGTTTTATAAAAATTGGTCTTATCAATGTTTAGTTTTAACTAATATTTGAGCGTCAAATAATTTTAAATCAATTAATTTAGTAAATGGCAATTTATGAATGAAGAAAATTTATTTGTAGAACACAATGGTTAAATCTGATTTATATACAAGTATTTTAGTCAAAACACTAACAACAAGAACGGCTAGATGATTATAAAGTTCAACACAATTAGAAATAAGTTCCTTCGATATTAATATATAGTAATTGATCGATTGTTGTAGTTCATCAGGGTTGAAATAAGTTTGGACTTTGTTCTAGCCGTGGAGATGTAATGGTAGGATTTTTACCTATCTCATTTGAATTTGAATATATTGTTCTTTGATAAATGGTTCTTTCGCTATTCGTATTAGTTCTTTCGTTGGCACCGATTATTTGTACGGATATTCTTTACCTCTTCTCTTTATGATTGTTATGATTAATGGCTCTTTCATTTTATTTGATTATTCGTACGGATATATCTACTCTCTTTAAACATTATTTGTTAGTATGGATATTCTTTACTTCTTCTCTTTACATTGTATTGATTTTTCATTGGCGTCGATCGATAGTGTTTGCTTCTTGTCATAAAAAATTATTTATTTGGCTTTGTTGAGCATTCTTTGTTAGCAAAACTTTATATGACAAATCTCTTTTAATGGTCTTCGTGTGGCTATCATTTCTTTCTCTTGCAATCATATTTACTCCTATTGGTTATTAGTACGCTTCATTGGTTCTTCTGTTTACATTGATTATTGGTGCAAGGATTATAACTTTCTCCTTTGTTGATCTTGATACGTTTCGATTCTTCGATATTTGCTTCTTTTGGTTTGGACCGTTTTTGTTGGTTCTTCGTTTGCATTTTTCATCAGTAAGGATTCTTCCTTCTTTAAGGATTCTATGACATTTGATTCGTATCTTTTTGCTCATTTGATATAATTATCTGTTGCCCGCTATTCGTTTGCTAGCTTATTTGATAATCTCATTGAACCCCTTGAACTCATTTGACACTCTTGTCTTCATTTTGAACATTGCCTTGATATACAATTTATTTGTTTGTTCAGACATGATTTGTTGGAACCATTTATATTGGTTCGATACGCTAAATAAACCTTTTTGTTATGTTCCGATTCCCGAGCTAACTAGTCATGGAGGTACCATGGTCGCGTCATTGAGGCACCAATGGCGTGACACTATCTGTGGCGGTGTGATCAGTCCATAGCGTTCCCTTTCATTTTGTGTGCTCTATTATGTAATTGGCCATATATGATTTGATTTGTAGGGAGCGTATGGATGCATCATAGGTACTTCGTTTAGTTTCGTTTTGGTGAATGGATCAGTGTGGTGCCAACACCCCATTTCACATTTTGAAGGGTACATCTGGAGTCTGCAGCTCCCATGTATAATTTGATATGATATGATATGATACGATGTATGTTGGATTATTTAGTCTAAGTGTGTGGCATGTTCTAGACTTTTGTTTCGAGCTCGTGGGGCATTTCCATATGTTTTATTTGGCTAACCATTTCATTTATGTATGTTTCGTTTGGCAACCTATTTCGTTTGGTTATCTATTTTGTTTCGCTGCCTATTTTGTTCAACTCTTGTGATATGAGATCTTTGTTACATAGGTTATGGTGATTCTATTGCGTTTACTTATGCATACTTGATCTATATGTTTTGTTTATATATGTTCACTGAGCTTTTTAGCTCAGCCGCATTTCTTTTTCTCGCGGCAGGTAACATGGAAGTTAGGATACGAGTGAAGAGTGCATAGGAGCTCATATTGGACTATTTTGATGGACTAGCATACCACATCTACACTATAAGTTTTTTAGAAGTTGGATTTTGGATCCGTTGCCATTATAGAAGACCTTTATGTTATAGATTTTGTATTGCCTTAGTAACTGGTATAATTATGCCAACCATTTTTAGTAAAGTCTTCCGCTTACATATGTTTTGGTTCCGTAAATGTGACATTCGGACCCATTTCAAGGCGGGGTGTTACAACGTCGCTTACCCTTTTATCCAGTGCTAAGCTAAACACTGAGTTCTATTATGGAAGAACCAAAACCACACACGCTTACACCATCCGTACAAAGCTAGATACCATAAACTATCATGGAAGAATCTAAATATGCTTGCCCTCTACTAGGTGCCAAGCGTCACATTATTCCTGGATATATTACAATAATATTTTTCATAGGATTCCTAATTAGACTTATCTAATCTATTTGATAATAGTGGGTAAAGGAAAGGATGCTTTGAGATCAGTAGCTAGATCTATGAATGATGAGAGATCCTTGCTCCATGGAAACCTATGAGCTTGATCTTCGAATGCAAAAGTCAAAAACTTCTTTTATACAGAGATATACCAAAACACTAAAAGGAAAAAGAACATGATTAAGGATCACATATTATGAATATGTGAGAAAGAAACTGCATGAATGGGTACTTAAACAAGTGAAATGAGTGGTATTTATAGACTTGAGATTTTACTGTACCCCGGTTCTGCGTTTCTATTGTAGAACAAATACCGGTAGTATTCTTCAACATATCGTGCGTATTCGTTACCAAATTGGATTTTGATATGCAAAATCTTGAGAGATCATGTGTAATCTTGTAAGATTATATTCAGATTTGGTAGAAAAAATATGTTAATTATGATGTACATATGTTTGAAGGTTTTTATGTATTTTTATGTAAAGTGTACATTTTTATTCGAAATCTGACATGTTATACGTCTGTTAGTTCGGCATCTCTGCAACTAGTAAGCGCTACTTACCTGAACGGGGATAATCAGTCCCCATAGATCTATATATAACACTCACGCTTACTTAACCAAAGGCCGGTCAAGAAATTAACGGTTCATGATAATTTAGGCAATAGTAGTGGTCTAAACGCAAAACTTAGGCAACACATAAACAGGGAGAATCTCACGTAAAGTTCTTGTGTCCATTTTATTTGAAAGCAACAATGTTCTCACCCCAAAGTTATGAAACGTAAGTAAAATCAGTTAGAAAAGTGAGGCTTTGAACTCACCTTAAGTAAATGGTGAGAAAGTAAATCAACGAAGAGAATAATGTATCCGAACGACTCTAACCGCGAAAAGGTGTGAAGAATCAAGAAAGAAACACAAGATGTAGCTTAGGAACCTTAGATCCTAAAACCCAATAACAATCTTGCAAATACCTACTTGATAAACCAAAACCCTAACTTATGAAATCTTGAATAACCCTTAAAATCAAAGAAACCCTTTTTGGAAACACCTTAGATATGAATGAAAATGATCTTGAAATAGTTATATCTTGCTAGAAATCAAAGATATGGAACCCTTGTTGTTTGTTGCCGTGGCCAAAAGGAAAGAAATAAGAGAAAGAAAAGAAATTTTGATGTAAAGAGGCAAGTGAAACCGTAAGTGTGAGATAACATGGTATTTATAGGACCAAAGGTAGAGTTTAGGACTTGGTATCAAGTGTCTAGGTGACCAACACACACCAAAAGTGTGTGTGGCTGTGGGTTCGAACGCACAAGAGCCAAAAGGGGAAGGGGTTCAAGCTTGATCACTAGTTTTGAAATTAAATCAAGATTCCATGTTTTGAGTTAGTGGAGAAGTGGTCCAAGGTTAAACTAGAAGACAAGCTCCATGTACATGGGAGCATACTTCCAAAATGTCACCACCTAGCATGAGAAGCCAAAATTCAAATTAAAGTAGAAAGATGCTTCAAGATTTAATTTAAGTGTATGTATTTATGCGTGGGATTTGGGTAGGGGAAAACATAAACACGTATAGAATACGTAATTAACAAAAGGATCAAGAACGCGTACCTTTTAGCAATTAACGAAACATCGTCTTGATTATGCGTGTGTTATAATATAAATACCACGCAACAGTTACCAAAGTGATAACCGCTATGGTTTGCTCACACTACATGTCACCGAGATAGCATACTCTAAGTGCTAGTTCCTTTCTTCACGAATAAACAATGAAAACCGGTGTTCTTGTTTTTTGGTTCTTCTCGTCACACAACCGAATCCCACTAGGGAAAAATCCGATTCGATATTTAATGTTATTCATGCATCATTTATATTAGCATGCATGATTATCCATGCATATAATAATCATAATTCAGTGATCAATATAACTTTGCATGCATATAAATAACATTCGTAGGTTTTGGAGTAGAGATTTTAAGTCGTGTGACTTTTTAGGGATACATATATCGTATATCATGATTTATGAACTCTAAGGGGTATTTATATAGTCTCTAAACTTATTCTCCAAGTTATATTAGAGCACCTCCTCAAGTTTCATAAATCGACACTCTCCTCCCTTACACTCTTTTAGTTTGACCGGTCATAACATACCTCCCACGGTTTTGGTTTTTTGTACTAACAGTCAGTCCTTGTAATATTATTATTAGTTGTATCGTCTATAAATTATCAATTAGAAAAAAAGTCTTAAATATTTCGTGAAACATATTAATATAATTAATATACAATAAATATATTAATTACATTAATAAACGTATCCTCTGTGTAAACGCATGTGCCCCCATAGGCTCACGTAATTTTCCGGACATATATTATTTGATATATGTACATATCCCAACAGCTCTTACTTGGACATGTCTTAAATAATATAATAACATTGGTAAGCGTCTAGCAACACGCCAATGCTCCTAGTAATACCTGATTGTACTTTCGTAAAGTCACTGTTAAATGATTTACAAATTTACAATCTTTTTGTTTTCGATACCTTGTTAAAAATGGATATGGATCGAAGTCATTCCATTAATTAACGATTCTGTTTCTCGTATATATGATTAATCATGATTACCAAAAATTATTGAGACATATCTACCAGAGTTTTTGGGTGTGGCCACACATACATCTGATTAACCCTACGAGGGGCCCAGTGACATCATACTTCAACTATTGAATGAACAATAATATCTTTATGGATACAGTGACAAGTCACATGCTTCACAATTTATTTCTGATATGTCCTTATTAGCTACCTTGTTCAGGATAACTATAACTAAATCAAGAAAGATTATCTACACATGCAAGACCTACTTGCATCTCAAGTCTAAGGATTTAGTAAATCAAAATCACTTACAAGATTTGCTTAATGAAGCCGATCCATAAAGTAATAATCTTGTTAGTTGGGGAATTCCAATATTCATCTTATGAATATCATGTGAGTTTGGCGGACACATTCTTTAATATCCAAGATATCACCAATCACTCAGATTTGTCTTAGCTCAATAATATTCCCATATTGTTGATCGACAATGGACTAATTTAGAATAATAAATATTATTCATGGATTAAACATGCAAATATAAGACACAATTTATATTAAATATAACTTCATACCACGTATCTTTATCAATAATAAAATTATCTTAACATCCCTTATTCAATTACTAAATAGATCAAATGCATGATAATTCTAGTTGACGAATCATGCCTCAAGATACGACGATTGTACTTGCTGACAAAGCATTGATTTCATTCATTTCAACTAGCTTTGATCTTTCAAAATTTTGAGAATAATTATTTCAAGAATTCAATTAATGAAGTTCTTGAATATCTATGATGATTGTTTGTTTATACAAATATCTCAATATTAACACACTATATCTCATAAGGTGTGTGACATCAACTATTGACAACAATCATCTTTCACAGCTTCCAAAAGTGTAAAGCATTTTTATTCTTTAATGTATAATGCAACTATACTCTTAGTTGAACACAACTAGTCCACATGGTCATCATCAAAATGAAATCATACCATGACTAGTATTGAGTGTCATCTCAATTCGATTTAGCATCCGTGTACACAAACAACCCCATGGAGTAGTATCCTAGTAGTCTCCTCCTATGTTTAAAATCCATAAACAATGTAATCTAGTCTTAGTAGTTTCCTCATATGGAGTAGTTGTGCTTGTTATGTTCGCTTCTATGCCTATGTAACGGGCTAAGATGTGGGACTCAACCACATCCGTTGTACTGAATCGTTTTTTGGATTAATATATTTACCGGGGAAACCCTTTACCCAAAAAAAATTCAAGGTCAATCATTCTTATTCAAACCTCATTTTTCATTTTCATACAAAGTATGAACACGTTTTTATAAACTAGCAAAATCTATTTTGTCATGCTACTAGTTTAATCATTTGCTAAACCATGATAAGACTTGTCTTACATCTCTAATAAACAAATTATTCAAGTAAAACACATACTTAATAATTAACTAGTTGCATTAGTAAATAAGACAAAATAAGATTAACCATTTTTGAAAACAAATCTTATAAGATATTTTATATCTTACAAATCTTTCCTTTTTAATGTTAAGCTTGATATTTCTTCTAGGACAATATCTAATCAGATTTGAAGTACATTAAGAATCTAAAAAAAGATTTAAAAAGATTTGAAAACATTTTTTCACAGATTTGAAATTGGAACACGGATCCACCTAAATGGGCATACGGATCCACCATAACTGGATCCGTGTATCCTTGACGGCCAAGTTTTGGGTTTTCTATAAATACCACCAATTTGCTTATTTTTTCACTATCTCTTTTCACAACCTTTCTCCCATATTTTTACACATTTTTAAGGATCATTATAATCAAGTTTTTACAATGTAAAAACACAATTAATTATGTCATCAAAATCTAAATTACCCTTGATCATAATGCTTCTAACTTTCATTTGTTGCAAGCATGTTTCTACATGATCTTCCATTCACGCAAGCTTAAAGATCTTGCCATCCTCATCCACCACTACCACATATATGAAGATCAGTCACAACAAGGCAATAGACTCATATCTTCATCAACAACATCATGTTTAGTGATCTTGATGTTTAGATTAGGCTTTTACATCCAATTGACACTTATGTCTTGGATCATCATTATACACATATGTGTATCATACATAATATCTAAATAGAGTATAGTTGGTTATAATGTGTTTTAGGCCATCAAACACAAGCGTTAGGTTATGTTGGGCCATTAACACACTTTTAAATTATTACTCTCCATCAATTACAAAACTCAATACCCTCCCCCCCTATACCTCATTAACTTAATTAAACCCACTCACTACTTCAATACAAAATCAAAAAAAAACCCCCCCCCCCCCCCACCCCCCCCCCCCCCCCCCAAAAAAAAAAAAAAAAAAAAAAAAAAAAAAAAAAAAACCCCCCCCCCCCCCCCCCCACACACACACACACACCCCCCACATTTTTTTTTTATTTTTTTTTTTTTTTTTTTCTTTTTTTACCAAACCCACCCCCCCCCCCCCCCCCAAAAAATAAAAAAAAAGCTCCCAAACACACACACAAACAACCCCCCCCCCCCCCCCCCCCCCCCCCCCCCCCCCCCCCCACACCCCCCCCCCCCCCCCCCCCCCCCCCCCCCCCCCCCCCCCCCCCCCCCCCCCCCCCCCCCCCCCCCCCCCCCCCCCCCCCCCCCCCCCCCAAAATACGGATTAAAGTGTAAGCGACGTTGTACGATTTTCTCCGCCTAAAAGGAGCTTGTTGATCTAGTGAAGTAACTCTCGAGTTGGGTACTCGGGGAGAGGAGTAGGGCAGAGAGGAGCTTCGTAGCCGAACCACTATAAATCATCGTGTCCGGTTTGCGCTTTCTTTTACTTATCGCTTGACATTTATATTTGCATTTATCGCTTTATATTTATATTTGCATTGCGTCTATGTTTGTATTATATATTGTATTGTGGTGATATGCTTTGTTTGTTGTCTTTTAGCATATTTATGTTTGTAGCATTATTATGGACACCTTCATCTTGCGTCAAAACGTTATTGGTTTGTTTGATACAAATTATTTTAAGGTTTTTAATGTAAATGTAATAACCCCCCTCCCCCCTCTACGATTCCACAGATAGCAGAATCCACTTAACACCAGTTAAAAAAAAGAACCACGAATGTTATTATTTGCAAAAATAGGAAGTGTCCATGCAACTTTAAACTTTGAAAGACGACACATGAAATTTTTGGCAAACCTAATGGTGGGTAATTTACTGAATTACTTTTCTTTTAGTTTTCGCAAAGATTTTTCATCTGTTTTGTATCCATTATATAAAGAAAAAGATTCAGATTTTGTGGACTAACATTTCTCTTTTATGTTAACATTTATCGCATTCTTTTTAGTTTTAAGAAATTTTAGGTATTAAAGAAATTAATGTCTTTTTATTTGATCCTGCTCGCATAAAAGTATTATGTTTAGTTAGGTTTAACTCAACTAATTGTCTATGATAGTTAACCATGACTCGAATCGAGAGTTCATAACCGTTTATTACTATTACTCACATTTTCGATTACCCGTTTCGGTTAGTGAATTAACCACCCACCTCGTAAAAAATGATTTAAATTAGTTAATTAACCAAACCGCCCTGTACAATGTCTCGATATATTTGTAACCTTTATTATTAGATCAAAGAATTGTGCCGATACAAATTTTTTAGTACGTTGTCTTTGAATTTTGAAACAAACAAGCGGATTACCCGCGCGTTGCTGCGGGTCGTTATTTTTTTGCGCGTTGTTGCGAGGCATTATTCATTTTTTATTTTGTGCGGGTTTATTTTTCCGGCTTCATGTTTAATAGTTTTTTTTTCTTATATGGGCTTATGTGTGGGGCCCATGTTTTTTTTGGCTATACGGTTTTTTTAATATAATTTATGGGAATGTGGGCTTTAAATGAGAATCGCGCGTTACTGCAGGGCGTTTTTTTATTGTATTTTGTGCGAGTTTTTTTTTCGGTCTCATGTTTAATAGTGCGGGTTTATTTTTGTGTTAAAATTTTATTTTTATTTTTTTCTATTTTTTATTTGTGCGGGTTAATTTTTTCGGTCTCAAGTTTAATATTTTTTTTATATGGGCTTATGTGTTGGGCCTCATGTCGCGGGTATTTTTTTATCTGAATTGCGGGTTTATTTTTGTGTTAAAATTTTATTTTTATTTTTTTCTATTTTTTATTTGTAGGGGTTTATTTTTTCGGTCTCATGTTTAATAGTTTTTTTTATATGGGCTTATGTGTTGGGCCTCATGTCGCGGGTATTTTTTTATCTGAATTGCGGGTTTATTTTTGTGTTAAAATTTTATTTTTATTTTTTTCTATTTTTTATTTGTACGGGTTTATTTTTTCGGTCTCATGTTTAATAGTTTGTTTTTTTATATGGGCTTATGTATTGGGTCTCATGTCTTTTGTGTTAAAATTTTATTTTTATTTTTTTCTATTTTTTTATTTGTACGGGTTTATTTTTTCGGTCTCATGTTTAATACTCCCTCCGTCCCATATTAAGTGTCCATTTTTGACTTTTTGAATTCTTTTTTCATAAACTTTGACCGTAAATATTTTTCTTTATGTTATATAATGCTTACTGAAAATTATACCAATGAAAAATACATTCGAAACTCTATCCATTCATATATTTTGCATTGAGTATCATATAACATAAGAAGAAATAATTAATGTCAAAGTTGAAGAAAAAAGACTTTAAAAAGTCAAAAATGGACACTTAATATGGGACGGAGGGAGTAGTTTGTTTTTTTATATGGGTTTATGTGTTGGGTCTCATGTCGCGGGTATTTTTTTATCTGAATAAGTCAATACTTTTGTAATATTTTTTTCTATTTTGTGCCGAGCGGTTTTTTTTACATTGCCTACAAAAAAAAAAAACCAAATGGGCCGGCCCAAGTTGGGAGCCCAACTACCAGCCCACTGTGATACGACGTCGTATCAAATGAGCTTTTAAAATTTTATTTTTATTTTTTTCTATTTTTTTATTTGTACGAGTTTATTTTTTCGGTCTCATGTTTAATAGTTTGTTTTTTTATATGGGTTTATGTGTTGGGTCTCATGTCGCGGGTATTTTTTTATCTGAATAAGTCAATACTTTTGTAATATTTTTTTCTATTTTGTGCCGAGCGATTTTTTTTACATTGCCTACCAAAAAAAAAAAACCAAATGGGCCGGCCCAACTACCAGCCCACTGTGATACGAGGTCGTATCAAATGAGCTTTGAGTATAATCAAATTTAATTAGAGGAACATTTGCTCTCAAGAATTTTACGTTATCTAAAATTATTTTTTATTTTATGGTGTATGATAAGCATCCAAATGACGTCGACGTATACGACAGCTTGTACTGCTTTAGAATATGTTAGTTTCATATTATTTCACGTGAAAAGTAGTCAAATTGCACATGCCTTCACATATGCTAGTTGACCACATGATCCGCTAGAAATTGAACACCACAGCATACCTACATACCACACCTCTACTTCAACACATGCACATGCACAGCTATATAAGCGATTTGTCACGTTAGTTTATAATTAGGATACGCAGTAATATAGCGCAAGTGGATATATCAAAACTCGTACTTCAATGATTTTTAAGAGCTGATTCGGTTACTTTCATTCTCTAATTATATTTGAACATAAAATATTTAAAGTAGTGGCGGAGACAGGGAGGCAGCCCGGGGGCAAGTGCCCCCTAAAAACTAATTTTTAATGTAGTTTTTAAAAATTATAGAAATATGCCCACTCGAGCAAAAATTTCAAGCTCCGCCCCTGATAAAAAGTATAACTCAGTCGTTGAAAAACAAGATCAGCCTAACTTCTTCGGAGTTTTTGAAGACAAAGAAGTCTCCACTTCGGCGTTGATGTGGTTCAGAGATTATGAAGCACGAAATCTAATAGAAGAAGTTCAGTTTAGTGAGATTAGCAATAGCTTACTGAACAATGTTGATCTCCTCATTCATAAAGATGTTGAGAAAAAATTCTTTAGCATCTAAAAGGTCAAAGAAATCTATTTTATGTAAAGAAAATAAAAATAAAGGTCTTTTTGAGAATGATGACTGTTGGTAGAAATATTACGATATTTAATCTATACATTCTCTTCATGTTTTGGTGATGACAAACATGTAACTTATAACACATAACGTAAAGTGTTTAAGTTACTCGTGATCACAAATCATCAATGCATTCATACGACAACATCTCTCGACGTCTCAAGTCTTCTTCAACGAAGTTTGCACCCGACATAAATCACTTAAGGTATGAATAAATAAATGCTTTATGTGTTTTATGATCAAAGGAATTTTTATTCAACCTCACATTTTTTATAAAAATGTCACAAACATTTTTATATCTTTTAAAAAATATTTTTAGATTTAAAAGAAATGTTTATTCAAATAAATATTTTGAATTCAAATTTTCTATCTAAAAACGGCTAGAAATGTTCCAGAAAACACCTCCCCCAGAAAAGACAAAAAATGGAGCATCTGGGCTGGGCGGCCCCCTTAATTTTAAGGGGACCGACACCTTAATTAAGGGGACCGCCCAGACAAAAAAGCAGTTCAGTTTGCCTATAAATACTGGACCATTCCTCACTGATTTTTTCACCTTTTGCACACACTTTCTTTATGTTCTAAATCAGTTTATACATCACTTATAATCATTTGATCATTTAATCTTAAGCACTTGTTTCCAAGTGATTCAAGCTTATTTCTCCCAGTGCAAAAGAAGAACTCTCGTTATCATCAAGATACGAAGTTATGTAGTTTAGTTAGTGCATTCGTGACATGTCTTACATTCACAATGTATAGATCGAGTCCATGTATTCCAAACTTGTGTAATAGTTAGATCATGGTGATCATGGTGTGTATAGTTGTTAGATCGTGGTACTCATGGTAAGTATAGTTAGATCGGGGTGATCTTAGTAAGTAGAGTTAGATTGGTGTGATCGTAGTAGTGTCTAAGTGAAGTTGTGAAGTGAAGTGAAATCATGAAGTGAAGTGAAGTCGTGAAGTGAAGTGAAGTTATGTGGTGAAGAGAAGTTGTGAATTGTTGTGAAGTAGTGTGGTTAGTTGTGATAGATTGGTGTTAGCTAGGATTAGAACTCGACATTTGGCTTAGTATCGGAAATCAGTGTAAGCTTAGTTGTGTTCTGTTTTCTCCGCCTAAAGGGAGCTTGTTGACAAGTGAAGTAACTCTCGAGTTGGGTACTCGGGAAGTGGAGTAGGGCAAAGAGGTACTTCGTGACCGAACCACTATAAATCATCGCGTCCGGTTTGCACTTTCTTTTACTTTTTGCTTTACATCTTCATTTACCTTATCGCCTTACATTTATATTTGCATTAGATCTATATGTGTGTTGATTGTTGCTTGTATTGTTTGGATGATGATTGTGTCATTGATATAAGTTAACATTATGATTGTGCTTATATTGCTATGATATGTTCTAGTGGATATAGATGTATTATTTACACTTATCATATTGCATCTAACTTGATGGATAATTTGATATGAAAATTTTTACAATTTTCAATGGAAACGTATTCACCCCCCCCCCCCCCTCTACGGTTTCCACAATCGGTATTCTACGATTTCCATAATTGGTATCAGTGCAGTCGCTACTAATTTTCAAACAAATGGTTTGGATAAATGGAGCACATCCATGTATCAAATTACCTATGAAAGGGGATTAAATATATTGAAAAGTGTTTTGTTGCTTAACTTGTATTAGTTTTGTTGTTAAATACACTAATTATACTAGCTCATGGTAAAATGATGCTTAAAATAAGTGTTATATGTTCGGTATCAAATTCAGAAAGTTGTACACTTTTCTGCAAAGTCAGTAAACAATTTTGTACAAAAAAAAGGAAAATTTGAGTGTCAGATGGCCGGCCCCTATAAGTGTACGGCCACGTAGTGTCTCATTAAGTCTGGCCGGGCCTCGTATATTTAAGGGGACCACCGGTTCTGATTTGGAAGTTTTCAGAAACTTTGAATAATTCTTATAAATCAAACCGTAAGTCTCGTAGAAGTGTGCCACCCGCCATTTCAAACTTAGTTATGTGCAGAAAGGAGAAAAATACCTACTTATAAAATACTACTTATTGTCCAAAACGTTGAGTTTCGTTTTAACGTAAAACTTGTATTTTATCTTTTCCTTTTGAGACGGACATTTCTAGTCGTTATATCTTTAAAAAATGGTGTAATTGACTTTTCAAAAATATTAAAATTGGTTTATTTTTTAAATGGGGAAGAAACTAATTCGTTTTCAAACAAAACCGAGCTAAGTATACATTATTGTATCTAATACACAAACGACGACAAATACTCTTATGTGTTATGCTATGTGATTATGTGCACTTCTTTGTGTTTTAAGTTTGTTAATTGAAATTATTAAATGATCGTTGCTATTTGTAATTCAGCTAATTGAATATCTAAGCACATGTGTCATGTATACTATTCGTTTGTCGCTAGTTTTTCGGATTATGCCTAACTAGAACTTATGCTAGATTTCTTGCATTAAGATGGCGAAATTGTTCTTGCATCGCATATAGGCATAGATCACTTAATTTACAGATGTTACATAAACATCTTCTAATCTTTTCGAGTACGGGAATATACTTAGGAATAAGATTTTAATAACTTATCAAGTATATTATTAAATATGTTAAAACTAGTCACCTAAATATTTTCAACGATTTAATCTATTTTCAACAACACGTTTAAATATTTTCAAAAACTTGCTTTGTTTGACCTTGGGTTGCTTAAACAGAAGAAAAGATTGTATTAATACATTAGTAACTAAGAAAAAAAAATGCTTGTGCTTGCATGTTCTAACATACACACATAATTATATGTATTTTTTTAAAAACATATAGTATGTTACAAAAGATGTATGTTGTATAAAAATTATTAGAAAACTCATTTATATACTCATAAAATGTCAAAAACTATGCATATTATACATAACAAGAAATAGTTTTCCGTACAAGTAAAATTTACGACAATCTTGAAATAAGAAATTAACTTATCATTATTCATCAACGTCACCTTACAACTAATCTTGGGATTAATGGAACACACTATTTAAATATTTATTTATTTTCTTTTAAATGAGTGTTCGTGAGGGTCAAGAAAGATTTCGAGAATATATCAATTCTTTTTGTATAGACATGAAATCGGATTCTTGTTTGTTTAGTTTCAAGATTATATCAAAACAGAACAAAAGATATCATCTTGGATCTACATAACTCAATCACACTTGATTGATATGAAAATAATTACATCCTTTTCTAGATGAAAAGAATATGCATCGGATCATAACTCACACTTGTGTTGATGATGCCATATTGAGTCTACTTGTCCAATGGTTGTGTTCCAAATATTATACTAATATGTTTAATACACGCATCAAATACACAATGAAGTAGGATTGACGACTTGAATGTTTCGTCCGAAATATTCAAGCAATTTACATTGCAATGCAATTGGTAAATGTGTCATTTCCGAAAAACCAAACACGAACAAACTAACAATATATGTAAACTTTGCTCATACAACATAAAAGCACAACTCATAGCTAAAATTCACTTTTAACTAAATTCTAAAATAAAAATAATATTCTTGTTTATTCACCTATGATAACATGATGTCTGGGAAACATTATGTTTAATGATTTTATGGACTTATCGTATTAAACGATTGATAAAAGATAATATATCTTATGCATCTTATTTTCTTCGTAGCATAAATGGTTGTGTTACAAGAAAATACACTACATATCATTTGAAAAATATAAGTTATTAGAATTGCAAAATAACCTATCAAAATATGTATCAATGCATAAACAAGTAAAAATACATTTATTCAAATACTTATTTAATTATGATATATATCATTGAAAAGAATATTAAATTTAGAGAAGTATATTTTAAAATAATAATAATAATAATAATAATAAAATATGTCTCTTTTCAAACATTTATCATTAAAGAATCACAAAATCAATTAAGATAAATAATATTGATGAGATTCATTTTACATGACATGAAATGAAGAATTCTTAAAACACTCTCAATATAACATATTTGTCATTGAAACAAATAAACACATCTTTTGTCTTTTGAAAAACCAAACACGTTAAATATCACATGTGACAACTACACATGTAAGATGACTAAATATAAGACATCCATTAAATCAAGCAATATGTAATCGAAATCAAACAACCTATAGATCTTGAACAAAAGATTAAAACATCTTGCTTACGCTTATCTTGGAATTCCACACATCTTGATTAGGATTATGCGAACCAGAATTAAAGTATGTTAGTTGAGTCATGTTAGGTCCTCTATGAAAAGACAATACAAATTTTATCTTTGCTACACTTTATTAGGCAAATATAAGAATTCTATTTTGTCTAACATGCGAATGACTACTGGAGAATCTATTGCACTAGAAATTCAATTTGGCCTAACTGTTGAATTTCTTCTAAGAGTAAAGTTGGGTTCGGTGTATAACCCGTAAAAATGGCCGTGTTTAGCCTGAATTGAGCATCACTAGTGATAGTCTCATATTCATTCTCTAATTTGATTAAATGGCTCTTCCTAATTACGCTTATCTTGGAAATCCACACATCTTGATTAGGATTATGCGAACCAGAATTAAAGTATGTTAGTTGAGTCATGTTAGGTCCTCTATGAAAAGACAATACAAATTTTATCTTTGCTACACTTCATTAGGCAAATATAAGAATTCTATTTTGTCTAACATGAGAATGACTATTGGAGAATCTATTGCACTAGAAATTCAATTTGACCTAACGGTTGAATTGCTTCCAGGAGTGAAGTTGGGTTCGGTGTATAACCCGTAAAAATGGTCGTGTTTAGCCTGAACTGAGCACCACTAGTGATAGTCTCATATTCATTTTAAATGGATCTTCCTAAATATGCCTAATGATAGTATACATTGATAAACTTTGTACCTCATTAGGAGTACACACTAAGCACGTAGAAATTAGGCTTTTCCTTAGTCAATCTAGACAACATCGTTGGCATCCTCACCAAACCACTCAAACGTGAACCGTTTAATTTCTAGTTCCGATTTCGTGATCGATTGTATAAAGTGAAGTGTTAACGGGATCCTACAATTCTTCATGGAAATGATGTCTGATCACAACAGTTCAGATCTCGCACCACAACGACAAGAGATGTCTGTTGAAAATGTCTCTTCAGGCCTCGTTCCTCAAGGACAAAAGCGTAGATTATCGACAACTCTGAACTGTGGCCCTAAGGACAAATTGTTGTTCTATAGCAGAAAGTCAGATTCGTCACAATCAAGGGTTAGAATTTCTTTTCAGTCCTTTACTTGAAGATTATTACAAACCAAACAAAGGTCTTGCTAGGAAAACAATGATCAAGCACCGAATGCATAGTTTCAAGATGCTGAGTTTATCAATCTTTTTTTTCCGGGTACCAGAAAAAAAAAAAATTGGTGAGTCTTCCTCACGCAACATTGATAATACCGATGTGCATTCATTTCAACCACAAAGTCATGATTATCGATGGACCAGAGATCATCCATTAGAACAAGTTCATGGAAATCCAACCATGCCAGTTCAAACAAGACGACAGCTTGCCACAGATCCTGAAATGTGTATGTTCGCGCTCACGGTGAGTATTGTTGAACCGAAGAACATTACGAGGCAATGGCTGATTTACATGGATCGAGCATTGCATGATGAACTTCTTCAGTTCGGACAGGACTGGAAGTGTCTGGGGAACTAGTCGACAAACCATTTGGCAAGATGATTATAAAGCTAAAGTGGTTATGGAAGAACAAGAAGGATGAAGATCAGACTGTAATTCGCAACAAAGCACGACTTGTAGCTAAAGGTTATGCTCAGGAAGAAGGTGTTGATTTTGAAGAATCATTTGCACCAGTTGCTCGCTTGGAAGCAGTTCGGATTTTTGTTGCCCACGCAGCACACAAGTCTTTTCCAATCTATCAGATGGACGTGAAAACGGCATTTCTAAATGGTCCACTGAAGGAGGAGGTTTATGTTGCTCAGCCAGAAGGGTTCGTTGATCCAGATCATCCAGAAAAAGTCTACCTTCTAAGGAAAGCTTTGTATGGATTAAAGCAAGCTCCAAGAGCCTGGTACGATGAAACTATAACTTCCTAATGTCCAAAGGCTTTACTAAAGGTACAAATTTGACCCAACTTTATTCAAGATAAACCTACGGGAGGATTTTCTACTTGTGCAGAAATTTAGTTGATGACATAATTTTGGGTCGACAAATCCTATATATTCAAACGATTGAAAAGTTAATGCACATTAGATTTGAAATGTCCATAAATGGGGGAGATGAAATTCTTTTTAGGACTACAGATCCACCAGTCCCCAAAAGGTATTTTTATCAATCAGGCCAAGTACGCTTTAGAAATTCTGAAAAAGCATAATATGGGGTACAACTGTCACTCCATTGGTACACATTGGCTACAAAACCCAAATTGATGTAGACATGAGTGGTGAACCGTAGACAATTGATTATCATAGTAAAATCGGGTCACTCATGTACTTGACATCTAGTAGACCAGACTTAGTGCAAGCAGTATGCTATTGTGCACGTTATCAAGCACGACCAACTCAAAAGCACCTCTAAGGAGGTTAAAGAATCTTTACATACATATGGGTACCATTCACATGGGGACTCTGGTATCCATAGGATTCTGCTATTAACTAACAGCATTTTCAGACGCTGATCATGCCGGATGCATTGATACTCAGAAAAGCACTTCTGGAGGGATACAGTTCCTTGGTGATAAGCTAGTAAGTTGGATGTCAAAGAAACAGAACTGCACTGCAATGTCTTCAGCAGAGGCAGAGTACGTGGCGTTATCTGCAAGTTGTGCTCAAGTAATGTGGATGAGGACACAGCTTCAAGATTATGGCTTCAACTACAACAAAATACCGTTGTATTGCGACTCTCAGTCAGCCATAGCAATCTCATGCAACCCCGTACAACATTCGCGAACAAAGCACATCCATACTCGGTATCATTTCATAAAGGAAACAGTTGGGAAAATTGGTATTAGTGAATTAATATTTTGTCAGACTGAATACCAATTAGCTGACATGTTTACGAAAGCCCTTCCTGAGGATCGGTTTAAGTATCTTGTCAGAAGGATTGGTATGAGATGTTTGACTCCAGAAGAACTGGAGGTTCTGACAAATGTGAGCTGATTCTTCATCAAAAATAACATGTACATATTTTGAGAAAAGTAAAAAAACAAAAAATATAAAAACTTCAAAAAGAAAATACAAAATCAGAAAATAGAAAATTTCCAAAAAGATTCTCTCGACATGTCTCTTGGAATCGATAACATTTACGTGCTTAGAAATGTCGATTAACATTGACACGGGTTGTTATTGAAGTTTCGAGAGAGAGTTGCAAATAGTTTCAAATAAAAATGTCATTCTTATTTCTAAATGCTTTTGTGCAAATGCAGTTACATAACCGGACTTCAAATAAAGGAGGTTTATAATTATCTCCCAATGAGAAATTAACGTTTCTCGGTCTTGAGCTTTTCTTACAAGACATTCAATATCTTAGTCAAGAAAAAGGATAGTGTTAGTCTCAGTGCGCTTAACTTAGCGTTAGAAGAGAAGTCCTCTTATCATATGGTTTTTCAAAAGTGTACACATTTTTCAAGATTCTCGATGACAATTCATAAATCTTTCAAAATTGTGTGTTCAACACTCCATCCCCCACAGTGTTTCAAAAGACAGCAATTTCTCAATTGGTCCTTTTTTATAGGGGTGTTTTTCGAAAAATCTAAGTTTTAATGTTTTGGATTCTTCAACTACGACCATACTTTATGTATTACAAAACTTTATCCAAAAATGTTCAACCATTCATGCTGGACCATATTTTCTCCCACAGATTTTTCAAGGACATATTGTAATCACATAGTTATTTCAAAAACTAAGTGTTTTATTTTATAAAATATGGGGAGAAAATGTATTTAAAATTTGATCTATTCGACTCAATGATTTTGACTGGAAGAAAAGTTTTATGGTTGATCTTATAAACCCAACAACATCTTAATTTCACGATAGAATCTGAGTCATAGGTGGTTAGTTAGAAATCAATCCTATGATCCAACCAGATCGGTGGATCTTCCCAAGGATATCCAAGTTAGAAATAGCAGTCCTTAGGTATGATTGGAGATGAATGTCTATGGGAATAATGCCGACTAAGATTGAGCTTAACACTGGAACAATCACACAAGGTGTTAGTAATGACGTTCATGGTAAGCATTGGATGGCGTGAAGAATGAAAAAGAAATGTAATGGATAATGGGTCTAAAGAAAGAAGCCTCCACACAACTTAAGCAGAAACCGGGTCAATTACATATGCTGTCAGATTTTCACAAGTTGATTGTGGACATTGGAAAAACGACATCATGAGAACCCAGTGATGCAATGCTCAACCTTCCTAGCCATTCGGGTTTATCTAACGGAAACTTGTCTCATTTGTCACGGAGTATACCACACGTATATATTGCATTCATTCCGAGAGTTGTTCGATAATTGAATTGTGGCAATATGCTCAGCCTATGAGTACTAAAACAAATGCACTATCGAGTCTAGAGCCAAGTAGATTAAAAAAAAAATAAATCTAAATCTCGTTAGGAGACATTCCATTTCAAACAATTGTTTGGAAAACATCAAGTTCACAAGCTGTATCAAGAGTCCTACGCAATTCATTGTGATATTTGCTTAGAAACATCGAGCTGATATTAATGTATTCACAATGAAGATGGAAATCCTGCTTGAGCCAGCATCAAACAAGCTCTTGGTAGGTGACTTGCGAGATTCTATATGAATCAAACTTGTGACAACTGGATATCGATTTGGTCCAGTAAATGAATTGACGGTTGATGAATTTTGATAAAAACATGACACTCTCGATGTGTTACAAAAACTCTTTAACGAGTGACACATCGATTGATTTTCAAATCAATTTTCTCGTTTATCACTAACGTAAACCTGCAGGTCAAACGGTGGTAACGGCAACCTCAATCCCATTCATTTGCTCAATCAACGAGACTACAATTAGAAAGCTCAAGATTTAAAGACAAAGACTTCCGCAAACTCTGATTTGAAGCTTTCAAGATAATGCAAAAGTATGAGCATGTTGGTCAAAGACATAAGATCGCAAGATGGCAAAGACGATAAAGATAATGACAAAGGCTCAAAGTCAAGATCGCAAAGCATGAAGGAACAAGCCTACAACAAATAACAAAGACAAAGACCAAGAACACTCGAGCTTAAACGACAAAAGCAATCTCACTGATCTCATGAAGGAGTGTCATCAATGAACTCACTTCGGGGGAGATTGTTAGCCTCAATTTTATTGAGTCAATAAAGGAAGCTCGTTCCCGTGTTCAAGACCTCACTTCGGGGGAGATTGTTAGCCTCAATTTATTGAGTCGAACAAGGAAGTTCGGTCACTCTACGATGGAGCTTCGGTCTTTAATTAGTTAATGTTGTAATAGTATAATATCGGGAATCGGGCTCGATAGTGAATCTAATATTGTATATGTTTCGGGTTTAATCCCAAGCAAAACCCGAGCCCGGGTCCTAGTTAAATATCCCGCGCGTACCTTTAGCGTGACGGGGTATATAAGCTTTTTCTTACCATAGAAAAAGCTAGTTGTTCAAAATATCAAAAATATCTTATCTCATTTCTCTCTCATTTCTCTCTCCTCTTTCTCTCTCTAAACAACTCACCCCCTTTCTCTTTTCTAGTTCCGATTTCGTGTTTGATTCTATGAAGTGAAGTGTTACGGGATCCTACACTTGTTCACATGTAATGCAATTATTTGTCCTTATAATCTTGATGCTCAACGTTTAATTCTTAGAATATAACTTCATTTCACTATAAAGGCAATTTGGTCTTTTTCTAGCAATTTAGATAAAATATCTCTTAGTTTATCTAAATGACACATGCCCCTAAATGCTAAATGCTAATATGTTTTACATGACGATTACATTTAAAATTATCATGTTTTGTATGCATCATTTTAATTGTACACCTACACTATATTAGCTTGATATATGACAATTAACGTTTAAATGCCATAGAGTCTTACACATTAGTCTCGTTGATTATTGTGTCGAAGCATGCTTAGATAAACCTATATGCCTATATCTATATGTTTTATAAATCTAGGTATATATTTTCTCACACTAGAATGTGGAAACTAGAAGGGGGGGTTGAATAGTTTTTACCATTTTAAATTAAAACTTAGATTTGATAGACTTATGTGAATACAAGTGATATACACAAGTGTATATAGTTAGCGATGCATTAAATAAATAACTAACGACAAAATATAAGCAAGTAAAGTTAAGAAAGATCAAACCGATGACACAATGATTTATAGTGGTTCAGTATAAGAACTTTAGCCCTACTCCACTCCCCAAGTACCCATTATGAGTTTCTTCACTATAGTCAACAAGCTCCTTTAGGCGGAGAAATACAGTACCGTCGCTTTCACTTTTTCTAGTATTAAGCTAAATACGAGTTCTACAATTTCAGATAGAACCAATCTAACCATATGTATTTTTTATGACGGCACTAAATAGTAAACCTATCTTACAATAGGATACACAATAACACATATCACAAATTATACAAGATGAATGGGAAATGATTATCAATAACGTAATGACACAACAAAACTAATAACACTTGAAGCTGACGTTCTTCTTTGTGTTCTTCACTAAAGAGGAATAAGTTGTTCATTGTAATGAATTATGTAACAAGTATAATGATCAAAGAATATGCAAAAATAAAATATGTATAAGAAAAATATTTGTTAAGAGTTGTTTGAAATGAAGGAGTGAGGTTGGTATTTATAGGCAACCATTTGAATTTCAAATTCTGTCCCAGGGGAACAAGACGTGAGACCCACGGATCCACCATCTCTTGGATCCGCGAAGTGCATTTGGTGGATCCGTGGGAGGAGCTGGGACAAAAATTGTCATTTTGTGATTAATCCTAAATCTATACAAAATATTGTTTTATACTTATTAAAACTAGTTTAATAGATTCTTCTAGAAGAAAATATTTCTTAACATGAATAAGGAAAGATTTTCTAGATTTGAGAAGATTTTGAAAGATTTAGAAAGATTGTTTCCACTTATGGTTAATCCTATTTTGTCTTACATGATTAATATAACTAGCTTATAATTAATCATGTGTTAAGTTAAATCATTTGATTAGAAAAGATTTATGCAAATGATAAATATTTTTCTTTGATCATTAACTATGTTTAATAATGCCATATTCATACCTTAAGTGATTAGTCGTCGTCAAGTAAACTTTCGACTAAATAACTTGTTTATGTAAACATTTACATAGTATGACATTATATTTTTCATTATCGTTTTTGCGTGAATATTTGTATTAACAATCTCCCCCTTTTTGATGATGACAAAATATAAACCCATGCTTATTTAAAAGTTACTAAATAAGTATTTAGTAGATGAGTTTACATATATTCTCCCCTTTTTGTCAAAGCAAAAAGTGTTGTAGAAGGAGAGGAGTCTTGCAAGTCTTGTTTTGATGAATGCTAAGTGACTTGATTATGAATGCAAAGTAAAAAAATAAAGACTAATTGCAAGTGCTCCCCCTTGGTGGATGCTCCCCCTCGCTTGGGGCACCAAGGAATCGAGCTATGGATGCGTTGCTACAAAACAAAGTTAGTAGACAAGCAAATATATATATATATATATATATATATATATATATATATATATATATATATATATTATAATATATATTAATATATATATTTTTATAATATATATATATATATGTGTGTGTGTATTTATAATATATATTTATATATATATTATATAATATATATATATTATTGACAATCACAAATGCACAAATATACATAATGAAAACATCTATCATCAACACAACAGAAAGAAAATAATCTTAATCTTATAAGGGATTTAAAACATAAAACTTGCATTTAAAGCCATTACATGATAACCAAGAAAAATTAAAGAGAAAACAATTAAAAGTCCTAAATCTTAGGATATATGATTTTCCCATATAATCTGAGGGGTGAGGTAAGATTTGCACGCGGTTAATGCAGAAAGTAAGGTGGGTGTGGTGAAGGACCGAGGTGGTGTCAAATGTATGAGAACATGTAGTTGACACAATTTCAAAGCATTAGGATTTCATGTCTTATGGTGCTACAACATTGACAAAACATGTTGTGGAGGTGAGGCATGTCATTTGGATGAACAAAATCCAAAATGTTAGAAGGATTGGGAAAATCTTGATTTCCAAGATTTGGTGGTGGATGGTGGATGTTTTCTAGTGGAGGTGCATTGTTTTGGAGGAGAGGTGTGTTGTTGTTAATGTTAACAAACAAAGGTTGGGTTGATGGTAATGGTTCAAATCCGGGTGGTGGATTTGGAAAACCGGGAGGTGGTCGTGAGACACGTGGTGGTGGAGATGGATTAGATGGGCTCGGTGGCCAATTATCCATGGTTTGAGCATATGGATCATTTGGTGACATTTGTGGTGGAGGAAGTTCTTGAGGTTCAAGTTTTATCGGAATGACAAAACGAAGTTTTGGTGGAGGTGTAGTGTGTGCTCTTACTAGAGATGAATTTTGATGGAGCTTGTGGTGGTGAAAGGGATTTCTTTCTAGGAGGTGGTGAAGGTGTTCTCTCATTTGGTTGTTCCTCACTTAATGATGTGAGATTCACATAGTTTGGGTATTTGACATTTATTCTTGTGGTTTTTCTTTTGAAGTTTGGTGAGTTTGTTTTGGATGAACTAGTCATGGTTGTAAACTAGCAAGTTTGTAAGTAAGAAGTGTAAGTAAAATGTGAGGAAAATGGTGTTTGAGGATGATGATTATAAAGGAAAAGTGGTGATATGAATTGTATAATGGTTCTTGTATTATATGGAGAACATGTTATATCCTAAGGTTTAAGATCCCACATAGTATCATATAACATGGTTATAAGATAAAGTAGAAAAGGTTAAAAATCAAGAAAATTCAAATTTTGGTGCCTGGCCTGGTGAGCTACGGATCTACCAAAATAATGGATGGATCTACCATATGGTGGATCCGTGGGTCGCAAATTTTCATAAAAACGACCAGAACATGCATTTATGCCCCCCCCCCCCAAAAAAAAAGATCATCATGCAAGCATCATTGTCTCTCATCAAATGTCATAAAACATACAATATCAATTTCCATAACCTATAATAACATCTAAGTTTGAACATACATCAACGTTTTCAATTCATCAAGATCATGAAAAGATGCAAATTTTCACATACCACAAAAGCATATAGGCACAAAGCAAACATAATCAGTTTTGCTTCTCCAACTATTTGGTGAGGGTGCCAACATATCGGTTCAAGCATTTAAACATATAGATAGATCCTAATACCATGAAATTCATTACACAGAATATAATAGACTTGCACATTATCCTATTAATATTACATGTACTAAGTTAACGTAGTTTAGTTAAGATTTTAAGATATCCTAATACAAATTTGTTTTGAATTACCATTGAGAACAATCATGATTGTGATGATCATGAAGAGCACAATGATAGTCATCAATGATTTCACCATTAGGAGAGAATTTGCTCATCATATCCATAGAGGGATGAAAAGAGATGAAGTGTTTATTTTTGAGAGAGAAACGAGTTATTTTGAATAATTTTAAGAGCTTAGATAGAAGGAGACCATAAGGTAACGGTTCATTAAGAGAGTTTTTGAAGTGTTGCATTCGTTTGGCCATGAAGAATGCTAGATTGAATGGAGTGGAAGTAGTGATACAATAGAGCATGTATGCACCACAAGCGGATAATTGAATTTTTGTTCCATTGTCACAAAGAATGTTTTCTCTTATAACAATTTCTGTGGTTTTGAGATAAGGACACACTTCATCAGTATAGAGGAAATTTGGGTTGAGTGTGTCGTATTTTTCTCTATTAAGTCTTTTCATAGTTATGTTAGTTATGATTGACGTGGGATGATCAAGTTTTGTGAAAAATGGATCGTTCGTTTATGAGTTATTATAGTTTAGAATGGATGTAAGCGACCATTCATTGCTATAAAAGCAGTGTCCTTCGTGAGAAAGATCTAGAAGAATTCTGAATTCTCTTAAAGTAAAAAGAATTTTTTTTCTTCATAGATGTTGAAAGAGACAAACCAATCATTATTTAATGAGTAAAATTGAAAGGATCGATAGAGTTCAAAGAGAAATTGTGGGTAGATTTTTCCATCCAAGAGGTAGAAGGATTGAAAACCATTTTTAAGGAAGATTTCTTCAAGATTGACTTGAGTGTTGAATTTGTTATCGATGATTCTTCCCTCATGTATAGACCGGTTTGCAAAGTCTTCATGTGACATTGGATATCTAAGGAGTTTATTGTGATTTCTATGAGAAAATATTATAAATGATAATGATTCAATAAGCGAAAAATACAATGTAAGTGTGTTTATGTGGACTTGATGTGGGTGTGCGGTTTGCTTGACTCAAATAAAAGAAAATTAGTGATAGTACTAGTAATAAGCAAACCTTGATGCACAACCTATGTTTGATATTGCTAAAGATAAATGGAACGAAAAATACTTGAATTAACCATCACGTAAATACATTCATGAGATAAAAAAAATGTGGTCAATCAACACATGGTTTTGAAAACATTCCTAAACGTGATTTGATTAAAAGCATAATTTGGGGTTTTAGTCGAAAATTGAGTTTTTGGCGAGTCGCCTCAATTATACAATTTTAACATCTACGGGAATCATAATAGTTATACATTGTTATAATTTAATGCTAATTGCACGAAAATAACAAGAAAAATCAAAATCCCTAAATTATGTGATTTGATTAAAATCAAAACCCTAGATTTGAAATTAAATAGAAAATAAGATGAAGTCACTTACAATAGTTGTTATAGATTGATGATTTGTTAATGATCTTGTAGATTAATTGCTCCAATTGCCGATTTGTGTTATGTTTGATTGAGGGTTTTAATGTTTGAGTTCATGGGTTTGTTTGTATAATAATAGTTGTGGTCCCAATTTGTTCAAAATCTGTTATTTACCCGCGTACTGAGACTCACAGATCCACCTAAATAACGCACGGATCTCCATATGGTGGATCCGTGATCTGCAGGTGTCCAAAAAATATGTACAGAGTTGATTTTTAAGCAAATTGAGATATGGTGTTATGTTTTTGGCAATTAGAGTATGTTATACTTACAATTAGGAGTATGTGATATAATTTTCGGAGTCGACGTCCAAGTTTTGAGTGAACCGTACAACTTGTCGTGAATTTCCCGATTGAATTTCAACGTAGTCGATCCTACTAGGAGTGTGTTATCTTTTAGCATAAGTTTGAACATTACTGATAACACAATTATTTATGAACAATTATACTCAACAAAACATCGTCAACACAAGTGTGAGTTGCAATTCGATGATTATTCTTTTCTCCCTTTTTCAATCGATTTCGTAATTTCATGTATTGACCATACATGTAGACTTTGAAAATATCTATGGTCATATTAATGATATTTTCTCTATCTAGTAAAATTCTAATCTCGATTATGTTCATGATCGAAAGTTTTGTAATTGGAACTTGTAATGAGAATTAACATCTTTTGAATAATGATTAATTACTTCATTAGATTTCCTTTTACGATTATTTTTGATATGATGGAGAATCACTATCCATGATAAGTTCCATCATTCCCAATCCTAATCTTAAATAATTAAATACTTCATGTTTTAATGGTTTAGTAAATATATTGGCTATATTATCCTCGGATGCAACTTTCTCGATAGAAATAGTGCCTTTTTGGACGTTATTGCGTAGAAAGTGGTGACGTATTTCTATATGTTTAGTTCTAGAGTGTTGTACAGGGTTTTTACTTAAGTCGATGGCGCCTTTATTGTCGCACATAATTAGAACATCGTCGAGGCGTATGCCGTAGTCGATGAGAGGTTGTTTCATCCATAATGCTTGTTGACATGCCTTCCCGGCGGAGACGTATTCGGCTTCGGTCGTGGAGATAGCAAGGGCCGTTTGTTTCTTAGCGAACCAAGATGTCAAACAACATCCCATGAACGTACAAACACCACTAGTGCTTTTGCGATCAACGTAATCGCCCGTGGTCAGAGTCGGCATAAACTATAGTTTCTATTCTGGTACCTTTAGGATACCATAATCCTAAGTGACTAGTTCCTCTAATATACCTAAATATAAGCTTAATGACTTCTAAATGGGTAGTCTTAGGATTTTCTTAGAAACGAGCACATAAGCAAACACTAAACATAATATCGATATTTAGAGCTATCTATGGAGTCGGCTTCATCGTCCTTAGTGAGCTTGATCTCCATTGACATTGGCGTCTTGGTTGGTTTGGAATCTTCCAACCCAAACTTCTTTAACATCTCCTTGATGTACTTGGATTGATTGAAGAATGTTCCGTCTTCCATTTGTTTGATTTGAAGACCCAAAAATAAGTTCAACTCCCCCATCATACTCATCTCAAACTCGTCGTGCATGATTTTCGCAAAATCATCACACAAGTTTTGACTCGTAGAACCAAATATAATGTCGTTGACGTATATTTGAACTATGATAAGATGTGACTTTGATTTCTTAGTAAAAAGTGTGTTATCAACCATTCCTATTGAATACTCGTGTTTTATCAAAAATGCTTTTAGTCTATCATACCAAGCTTTAGGAGCTTGCTTAAGACCATATAAAGCATTCTTAAGTTTATAAACATAGTTTGGTTTTTGAAAATCAATAAACCCTAGAGGTTGAGCAACATAAACCTTTTCGTTTATAAAACCGTTTAGAAAATCAATTTTTACATCCATTTGATATAATTTAAAATCATTTGCACAAGCAATAACAAGAAGTATTATAATAGACTCTAATCTAGCTACCAAAGCATATGTTTCATCATAAACTATACCTTCTTATTGATTATATCCTTGTACTACTAATCTAGCCTTATTTCTAGATACTATACCGTTTTCATCTAATTTATTTCTAAAGACCCATTTTGTTCCTATGACGGATTGACTTATAGGTAAAGGGACTAATTCCCAAACATCATTAGCTACAAATTGATTTAGTTCTTCTTGCATAGCTACAACCCAACTTTTATCTTTTAATGCCTCTTTGACATCTTTGGGTTCTATTGTAGATATAAAACAAAAGAAATTACTATGATTTTGGGCTTGAGATCTTAAGGTTCTTTGATTAAGATTTCCTATGACTTGATCTAGTGGATGATTCTTGGACTCCTTAATGTTAACAATTTCGTCAACTTCTATCGACTCATCTTCTTCATTATTATTATTTACTACTTTGGTATTCTTTTTAATGGCTTCTTCTTCACCAACATCATCATCAACCAATGGTGATAATTTGGTAGGAGGAGGACTTTCATCGAATGTCACGTTGAGTGATTCTTCGACTTTCATTGTATGTTTATTTAATACTACATAAGCTTTACTATTTTGAGAATACCCTAGAAAAACACCTTCGTATGACTTTGGGTCAAACTTGGTTAGATAGTCTTTAGTATTCAAAATGAAGCACTTGCTTCCAAATACTTTAAAATATTCTAAAGAAGGTTTCCTACCTCTAAATATTTCATAAGGGGTTTTTCCTAGTATTGGTCGAATTAATATTCTATTTAGTATATAAGTTGACGTATCAATGGCATTACACCAAAATTTTTGTAGAATGGATTGCTCGTTAAGCATTAGTCCTTGAAAATCTCTTGTTAAGGTCCTATTCTTGCAATTATACCCCATTTGATTAGTGAGTACGTGGAGCCGGAAGTTATGGTAATGGCCGTGTTGCATCACAATAGTAGACCACTCGAATTTTTAAGTTCAAATTGTACTTCTTTATTCAAATCCCAAACCATGATCCGTTCTAATAGCTATTATGAAACTACCTCGTTGGTTTTGAATTTTCCTACTTAATATTTCAAATTTCTCAAAAGCATCATTTTTAGTATTTAGAAATCTAGTCCATGTATACCTAGAGTAATCATCTACTACAACTAAGGTGTATAGATTACCTACATAGCTTTTAATTGCCGATGGACCAAATAAGTCCATATGTAATAATTCTAAACATCTTTTAGTGGAAAACATATTTTTAGCTTATGACTTGCATGAGCTTGCTTCCCAATTTTGCAAGCATCACAAAAATGTTTATCATATTTTAGCTTAGGTAAGTTTTTAACTAATTCTTTAGATGACAACGATTGAATTAAATGCATATTTGCGTGACTAAGTCTTCTATGCCATAAGGTAGAATTATCCACTACCGTGGCGAGACATAATTTGTCTTGAGACTTATTTCCTAATTTCATTACGTATAAACCATTTTTCCTAATCCCGTTTCCTATGATTTTACCATCTTTAATTATTTCACTACCTTCTTCCGTGAATAAGACTTGGCACTTATTGTCATAATTTTGACCAACAATAACTAAGTTAAATGCTAAGTTATCTATGTGTTCTACATTAGATTTAGTAAGAGAGTCATTAGAGATCGTACCTTTGCCTGTGATCTTTCCTTTTAAGTTACATCCAAAACAACATTACCTCGTCGTAGGCTTTGTAGGTAGAGAATAAACTCTTGTTACCGGTCATATGTTTAGAGCAACCACTATCTTTGATCTACTCATCCGGTTCCAAGCATGTTCTTAAGCATACCTATTTCAACAAAAACAAATTCAAGCGTTTGGCACCTAATATCTCATGGGTCCGTAAATATTAGTGTTGTACATCCCTTGCATTTGTTGCAATTGATTAGGATATTGAAATGGGATATAATTTCCCATATGTAAAAAGCCTTGGCTTTGATGGTTGTTCCAATTCATAGGATAGAAGTTTTGATGAATTGGTTCTCTAGAGATTCTTCTAGGTTGAGGTGTGTTGTGTCTTGGTTAAGAAGAGATATTTCTCCTAGGCGGAGGTGTTTTTGATCTAGACTTAGTTTTGACATAACCTATACCGTTTTTGAGTGATGGTTTTAAAGACGGTTTCTTTGACTCATCAATGCTATTATGTATTAGTTTCTTCCTAGTAATAACAAAATCCGATATAGGAGACATAGGTGGACTAAAAACGTGTTTTGTCCTTTTTTCACCATTGGTGCGACTCACATATCCAAGTAAGGTGGATCCGTGCACCTTTATGGTGGATCTGTCCATCGCTTTTTCAGCGGACGATCAAACGAAACTCACGGTTTTACTTTTGCTTGTTGACGCTTTACCGCTATTAAATCCTAGACCTATTTTTCAACTAGGTGACTTTTGATTATTTAATATTTCTCTTAGTGAATTAGCGCTTTTATCAAATTTAACAAATTTAACTTAAGTTTCCTTAAGTTTGGCGTTTTCCAATTTAAGTTCTTCACATGACTTACACGCAATCTTAATTTCTTTACTTCTCTCAAGTTTCTTAAAAATTCTAAAATTTCTTTTTCTAAAAGATCTCTTTTAGTTTTCAAAATTTTATTCTTGTTAATGATTTTTAAGCTAATTTCACATAAGCTATCGTATTCTATTTGCATACTATCATTATCAAGAGAAGATGCATTATCACTATAGTAGGAAGAGTTAAGAGTTACATTATTTGACGATTGAGCCATGAGACAAGTTTCGTCGTTAGTTTTGTCTTCGGCGTCATTTTCGCTATCGCTCCAAGAACCTCCAATGAAGGCTTTTTGATCTTTGTTGCGAGATGGTTTTAGACAATCGCCAGTGAGATGATTTGGATCACCGCATCTAAAACATTTCCGTCCACTCTTTCCTTTCTTCTCATCCCTTTGTCGGAATGACTTATTTTCTTCTCTTGGTTGCCTAACAAATTTACCCTTTCTTCTAAAGAACTTTTTAAATTTCCTTACGGCCATAGCATATTCTTCGTCATCGCTTCTGGATGTCGAAGTTTCATCATCACTAGACTATTTCTTAGCTTTCAAGGCGATTGAATTAATTCTTTCCTTTTTGCCTCTATAAATTTTGGAATCTTTTTCCATGACTACTTCATGTACTTTTAGATTACTGATAAGCTCGTCTAGAGCTAGTGATGACAAAACTTTCGATTCTTCAATCGTCATGACCTTTTATCTCCATTTAGGATCTAAAGCCCTAAGAAACTTCCTAACATAGTTCTTGCTAGAGAAACTTTCATCAAGAGCTTTAAGACTAGTAATAATAGTGTTAAATCTAGCAAAACCGCTATTAATAGATTCTTCTTCAAGGATAGTAACTGGTTTATATTGTTGAACAAGAAGATCAATTTTATTATCCTTTACTTGGCTATTACCTTGATGTGTGATTAACAATGATTGCCAAATATCTTTAGCCGTTTTACACATAAAAATTCTTTCGTATTCCTTTTTAGGTAAAGCATTATAAAGAACCATTTTAGCTTCATTATTTTTAGCAAGTTTTTTTTAAGATCGTCTTATTGTTCTTCAAAAGGAACAACCTCTAAAATTTAGGTAACTTCATTTTAGCAACCGGTGGAAAATCACCATTCAAGATAATATGTCAAAGATCTAAATCTTTTGCTTTCACATAAGTTTCAAATCTATTTTTCCAATATATAAAATGATCACTTTCAAAAAGAGGTGGTCTTTGCATAGATTGCCCTTCTAGATATTTATCCGAATCCATAGATCGATTCAAGCTTTAATGTACAATATACGTTAAAGATCTTGGGTGACCTTGGCTTCTGATACCAATTGTGGAAACTAGAAGGGGGGTTGAATAGTTTTTACCGTTTTAAATTAAAACTTAGATTATCGACTTATGTGAACTCAAGAGATATACACAAGTGTATATGATAGCGATGCAATAAGTAAATAAGTAATCTACGAAATATGAACAAGTAAAGATAAGAAAGATCAAACCGATGACACAATGATTTATAGTGGTTCGGCTACGAAGCTCCTCTTCGCCCTACTCCACTCCCTAAGTACCCAACTTGAGAGTTATCTTCACTATGTCAACAAGCTCCCTTTAGGCAGAGAAAATCGTACATGTCGTTTACACTTTTTCCGGTACTAAGCTAAATACCGAGTTTTACTTTGAGATAGAACCAATCTAACACACTATGTATTTTGAGGCCTAAATACCAACCTATCATACACATATGATATACACAACACACAACATAAGATATACAAGATGAATGATTATCACAAACGTGATGACACAACTAAACTATTAACACTTGAAGCTTGACGTCTTCTGGAGTGTTCTTTACTAAAGAGTGGAATGAGTTGATCACTTGTAATGGATTATGTAACTAGTATAATGATCAAAGAATATAAAATATAAAAGATGTATGTGAAAATATTTGTCAAGAGTTGTTTAAAATGAAGGCTTAAGGTTGCTATTTATAGGAAAGCCTTTAAAATTCAAATGTTGTCCCAAACAGCTGGATGGTGCGACCCACGTATCCATCATCAGCTGGATCCGTGCCTTGTTACGGTGGATCCGTCCGAGGAGCTGGGACAACATTTGTCATTTTATGATTAACCCCAAGTCTATACAAAATATTGTTTTGGACTTATTAAAACTAGTTTAATGGATTCTTCTAGAACAAAATATTTCTTATCACCAATAAGGAAAGATTTTCTTAATTTGGGAAGATTTGAAAAGATTTGTAAAGATTGTTTCCACTTATGGTTAATCTTATTTTGTCTTACATAATTAATATAACTAGCTTATAATTAATCATGTGTTAACTTAAATCATTTGATTAGAAAGGGTTTATACAAATGATAATATTTTTCTTTAATCATTAACTATGTTTAATAATGCCATATTTATACCTTAAGTGATTTGTCATCATCAAGTAAACTTTTGACTAAATAACTCGTTTACGTAAACTTTTACGTAGTATGACATTATATTTGTTATTATCAAAACATGAAGATCATTTTGTGCGAATATTTGTATTAACATATTAAATGCAATTGAAATATCTTAAGAGGGATCAACCATATTATGGGTAAGGTAGTATGAAGACTGTTACTAATGGTATCCTTTCTAGACACTCACGTTTCCTTGGATGTCTATGCAAATTTAATATCTTACGGATAGTTTTCTAAAGCCTAACGCGCACATCCATCACAAGAAGCAACATTAAAAGGATCTACAATCTAAGTTTCATGCAATCATAAGTAAATACTAAAGGATATAGCCTAGCATGTTAAGCACAAGAGAAGAACAAGAATTAATCAAACACATAGACATATTGAAAGTATAAAGGGATAGATGAACTTCACTTGATTAGAACATGTATTAAAGATTGTTACAATAGGGTTTTGAGGCCCTAAAGATGGCCTAAAAAGATGCCAAACTCGAATATAAAAGTTAGGGTTCGTCTCCCAAAAGTTACACACTAAAAACCCTAAAATCGGTTTTGTATATATAAGAAAAGCGTCGTGACGGCGTCGTGTTGTAATCGTGACGCCATCGCCAAGTAGAATCTGTTGGAAATTGTTATCAAATAACCATAATATTACACATAATATTCTACGAGCAACGCAGCGGATATTATTCATATAGCATAAATAATTAACACATAAAACATAAATAAGGAAACATACCGTTAGAAATCAAGCTAGTGACGAACGCAAGATTTTTGAAGTACACGCACGTGTATAATAAACATGCTTACCGAAAACTACTCCAAGTTACTAAATTAAGTAACCTCTACGCGGTTCATACACTACACGTCAAGCAGTATCACCCGAATGCTAGTTCTTGATTAACGAATATGTAAAAACGAAACTGAAAAACCATTTTGGGTTGTTACCTGCGATCAAACCAGAGAGAAGAGAGGGAAGGGATTAGAATTATGAGCTCTAGGATCTTCCTTATATAGGAATTAATTTAAGGTTTACCTAAATCACATTCCTTGTAGTAAAAGATAGCTCAAAGCCCAATCTAACCCCACCTTAGGTCTAGGTCGGTCAAACAAAAACAAACACCACTTGGGGTTGACTTTTTTACTTTTCTAATTATTTATGGTTAATCACATTTAATTACCCATTAAATAACAAGCCTTATTAGTTAGTTACAATTAATTAACTAATTAACGACCGTTAGTGTTTATTCGTCAAATCATCTATTAATATAAATAATAAATATACAATTATATTATTATTAACATTAATAGAATGATAACTAAATGTCACACCCCGTCAATGGCGGAAAAAAGGGATGCGACGATACCATTCATCGCACAAGATACAAGATCATACACTTAATAATTTACATTCATAAAACTGAAGTTTACAGAACTTTACAAGTTTAAAAAAAACTTATCATATTTCAAAACCACGCTCATCTCTACCCAGTCCCCTTGGGTTAAATCTTTTCTCTTCCAATACTAATTGCATACCTTTGATTTGACACACCTGAAAATGATACTCGAAAACGTCAACAATAATGTTGGTGAGCTCGTTGGTTTGACCTTAAACCCAAAAGCTGTGCCAATATTTCAACAATGGACAATAGTGCTATATGACAGTGAATATATGCTAACAATCCAAGACATATCATCCCCGCTAGTCATATATCAACATCCAATAATAAATCCGGAGTCGCAACTCCCAAATCACTAACGCACCTAAAGGGCCTACCAGCTGGAGCACTATATTAGGGCGTACCACACAGAACCTTGCATGCCAAACGTAGTACATGCAAGTACCACACAGAACCTTATATGCCAAACACAGTACATAGAAGTACCACACAGAACCTTGCCATGCCAAACACAGTACATGCAAGTAAATCAACACATAATATTCACATAACAGTCATAAGCACATATCTTGTCCCAAAAACAAAACCACATTTCGCACAGATCAATTCAAAACATTTCAAAACACATTTGAGTATCATTTTCTCCCAACGGAAAAACAACAAAAAGTGGGGCTACGAGAACTCACCTCAATCAGCAATCAAAGCAACCGCACAATCTTAATAAAGCAGATCACAACAAATCTCTACGCAAGCCCATAATGTATCCGACAACGACCTAATATATACTCACTATATCAATACTCGCATAAAATTATCTTATTGTACAAGTGTTCGCCCTAACTCACGCAAAATCCTTTCTTTATCATTTCAAAAATCCCATTCCAAATACATATCATCCCAAACTCGTTATCTCATAACGTTAATCTCATTACAAAGACTGTCGTCTTGTTACCAAGACTTATCACATTATCAATATTTTATCTCATTTTATGGTTGTGTGGTAATTACACAAAAATGACTCAAAAACACTTGGGCAAACTTTGAAACCAATACAACTAATTTAAACACCTCGATCCGTTACACGGTACAACTGACCAAAATAGTCCACGAAAAAGTAACGAAAGAACGAGCAAGAGCTCAAAAACCAAGGATGAATAATCCACCTTTCCGAAATTGATACAATATATATATATATACATACATACATAATATATATATGTATTCACTAAATTCTTGATTATTTAGATAAAATAGTAATATTTTATTATAACTTCGTCTTATTATCAGGCTAACAGGGTACAACGTCTTGTCATGAGTTTTCCAAGTAAAATAATTATATTTTATTAAATTATTAAAACTTTATCTCTTTTAGCAAAAATCTCTAAGTATATAACTCTTTCGAAAATTCGGCATGACCCGTATGTCTTTACGAGTTTTCCCAAGGTTTTAAACCTTAACCAAAACACTTTTCACAAATCCTTTATTTTCCGACAACATCAATACTTTCATTATGAATTATTAACCCATAACAAAATAATCCCTTTCCATTCGACCATTCCAACAAAAATCCCTCTTAGTCCAACTCAAATCCATTAGTCCACTTACTTCATATTGGGCCCCAAGGCCCATTACGGTTTTAAATACTTAGCCCGATATCATAACTTAATCCATATGTTTTTCATAAACCTAAAATATATATACTAAGACCCAATGGACCTTGAGTCCAGTAAGCCGAATCAATGCACCACTATTTAAAATATATATTAAAAATATATTTTTCTTTGAATATATCTTTTTACATAGCTCGAAAATCAAATAAGCTATAAGCTTAATATATAAATCCGAAATCTAAATAAGCTATAAGCTTATTTATATAAGCCAAAAATCACAAGCTCAAAATAAGTCATAGTCGAAGAAAGCTTAAACCGAATAAGCCAAAAATATAAGTCCAAAATCAATAATCCAAGATCAAAATGGACCGAGCCCATAGCGGTACCCAAACCAAACCAAACGGACCCTTGGATGGGCCAAAACCCACCCGGTGTTGGGCCGTGACAAACAAACGCACCCTACTTGGGTCACGTAACCAAACACACCCTTATCGGGCCTTAATAATCCAAACGGACCCTTGGTGGGCCGGACTTAACCCAACGCACCCTCGGTTAGGCCTCGGTTGGCCAACCGAGCCCATGCCGAGCCCACACCTAGCCCAACGAACAAAACCAATGGGCCAAGCCCATGTTGGAAGCCCAATGAAAACTAAATAAGCTCTATGATCTTATTGAATAAGCCATAAGCTTAAAAATAATCATCCACACAAAAAGAAAAATTACCACAACAACCATTATGTTCAAACTCAAAACCCTTATTATTTTGTTCATATAACACGCGAACAAACACCCCTTTTTAAACATCAAGACTTAACCTTTTCGTCAATTAACTTGTACAACTAGCGTCTAGACATCACCATAATCACAAAAGTACAATTTAAATTCAAAGTTTTATAAAAACTTACTTGTTTGATGAGTTTGGTTCGATCGAGACGCGCGAATAATACCAAAAACCTTGTTTCTTAACCCGTATATATTAGTTACCAACCTAATAATAAAATCTTAACCCGTGGTCTTGCCAAAATCTTCAAAATCTTTGTCTTCCTCTTCCTTTTTGGTTCGCCGGATATAGAGAGAAAGAAAGGAGAGATAAAAAATTTTGGTATTTTGAAAATGAGAGAATGAGTGAAATGGTTGAGGTATTGGTGGTTTAATGAGTACTAGGAGACCCATTTGCTAGAAAATAGCCTCCTTGCCCCTTCCTTGTTTCCTTGACCGATTAGGATCCTAAGGTGGTATCGGGTCTTTCTTTTTGTGTCGGGATCGCTTAAAAGCTACATTTTCTTATCTTTAAAACGTCAACCAAACTTTGTTAATATTTTCATTGCATTAAAAATCATTTTTCCATAAACCTGGGTTATTCACATGACACCTATCACATTAGATTGCTCAAAAATCCATTTTGAGCCGTTACCGGCCGACTCCGGACCAAAAATACAAAATTTTTAACAAAACTCAATCGAACCTTGCTCATCACTTTAAAAACACTTTCAACCTCCAAATAGGTTTTGACAACTCGCATTTGCCCAAAATTTCATCTTTTCACGACTGCTACAGTCCGTTATTGAAATCCACGGAAACAACCGTTTTCAAATAAACCTTAAATTTCACACTCACGATTTACAATTTAAATCAATGTTACTTCAAAATTATGAATTTATTAAACCAATAACCCATTAACACATTCCCAACCTCATAAACCTCCACACTTAATTAAATCGTCGTGCCGGTACGCGCTGCGTGACGAGTTTTCGCAAATCGCTGGAAAGCACATAAAGCCTCAAAACCACACTAAAACAGAAAAACGAATCAAAAGAGATACATTTAAGAACTTAATACTCCATCAAGCCCCTGGTTAAACTGAAACTGTTTTTACGCAAATTAGTCAACAGAAGTCAACTTTTCAGTTTCCATCAGGAAAACTGACAAGATCGAAAGACTTCAAAAATATAAAACCATAATATTTTATAATACTTAACCCTGGGCAGATTACCGGTTATCACAGTCTAACCCCCTTAAAGGAATTTCGCCCCGAAATTTAACTCGTATCATCGATTCACAACACTAACAAGAAATTCCATTCCTTACAAAGTCACATTGATCACTAATGTTTAGTCTCTTCAGATGAGGTTTCTTACGATCCCTCTAAAGACTAACTCTTTCCGTAGATCACATCTTACACAGACTCATGGTCACTCTACAGCTAAAATTGCAAACCACATAATCTCATAACATTCTAATACCACTCGTAAGAGTACGATAGCTTCCTACTAACTCCTCAGCTCTCACAATTCCTTCAAACTTAAGTCACATAGTCCTAGTCGGGTGTTAGGATTTGATCCAGTCCTCGGCGTGACGACTATTAAATTAGAATTTGGCATGGCCAAATCTTTCTAATTATCCAACCAACAAAACTAACCCTACAGGGTATAGGTCCTACACAACATGACTCACATTTTGCTATACCAATACTTTCACACTCAAAATTCCCCAAGAAACCTTGCTTGGTTAACCATTTTGGCGCTACTCATCCTAGGAAAGGCCGTTTCAAAAATCTATACCACATCGCACGCCACATCCTAATAAGGAAATGGGCGGCGGTCTTAACACAACAACTAATCGCATCTCAAATCTTATCTACTCATACCGATAATAACTCTAAGTATCGATAACTCACAAAAGAACAATCGCCAAACAATGTTTTCTCTACTATTATGACAATAATTTCGACATAGTTCGCTCATCAACAAGAGACATAACTACCACTTCTGAAAGAAACCTTTTCGTTCGGAATACTAACATTAACTAATGCTACTTAGTTTAATGCTATACAAAACGCTAACCAAACCCTATACCATCTACTGCTCTCCACGATCCCTTTCCTGCTCTAAGGCAGTAACACGTCCCCTCATCACTTGCAGCTCATGCTGCAGAGAAGTATGTTGTACTAATAAATCATGAACCAACCTATGGTCATCATATCCTGCCTGTGACATATTTGCCATCTGGGTGTCTACATGTCTTGCCCATGTCTCAAATGCCAGCACGGGCCCCCACAAAGCTCCAAATGTCATAATAGCTCTCTCATGCTCCTACTCCAAACTCTTGAGCCAATACCTCTGAGAAAATATCTCATCCCTAACTGCCCTCGATCTAGTGTATAACTCCCTCACATCCCTATCAATCTCTGTAAACAAGGTAGGAGGCATCGCGTCTAAACGCTGGGTATGGTCCTGAAGTATACTCTCATAAAGCTCTAACTGGGCTCCTACCTCTATGAACTGGTCCTTATCAACTGGGATGGTAGCTGTCGGGGTAGCCACGGGTGATGGGATGGTCAACGATATCAGGGGTGATGAAACGGGTGATGGAACATCAGAATGTAATGGAGAAATAGGAAGTGAACCGGGTGTCCAATCGGGTGAAGTTGGTGTCTATACAGGTGGTGCTGATGGTGGGTAAGTAGGTACATCAATATAAATTGTACCGTCCTCCGGGTTTGTCCAAGTGGTGAGTGCGGGCTGTCTAAATGCTGACACCCTCTCTGATCTCTCGTGTAACACCCCTAAAATGGGTCACAGCGGAATATGGGTTGGAGAGTGTTACTTCATAGATCAACAACACGAGATAAGAGAACGACCTCTATATGATTCGTTTAAAATTGATACATTGGATTAAATAGACTTGTTTGTTACAATAGCCGAAGCTTAAATAGTTCATCCATGAAAAGTAAAGATTTTAAGACATAACAAATATTCCCAAAATGTAATGCATCCAAATCTTTATAGTAATGACTCCAAAATGATGACCACCAATGTATCCTTGTTTCTCGTACCTTATTGACCTGAGAAAAACATGCTTTAAAATGTCAACATAAAGTTGGTGAATTCACAGGTTTAGTAAATGTATAACAAAGAAACAGTAGAGCTTAAACAGTGTTTGGATATCATTCCAGATGAAGAAGAGGTAACAATTGATGCTATACCTTTTGCTGTTAAGTCTCTAAAGATTATTGACTGGAAGATCCACACAGAAGGAAAGAAAAGCTATTATCAAATAATAAGAGCTGATGGAAAGTCTCAAATGTACATGATCTTTAGTCAAATGCTTAAAAGTTTTGACATGGAAGATTTGGAAGACTTGTACAAGTTGGTAAAAGCTAGATATGGATCATCAAGACCAGTGGAAAGCATGGATTGCCTGTTATGGAATGATATGCAAATAATGTTTGAACTACATGTAGAAGATGAAGTATGTAAGCTGTTAAACGGATACAAAGTATTGGAATGGAAGTTGTATGACTCCTGTGGAGTACATTTCATGAGGATGCAGTCTATGCAAATTTACATGTTGGTAGCGAAGAAGTATCCTCTTACACCACCTACATTTAATGATGTGGAAAAGTAGCTTCAAATTGATTTTGAAGTGAAATGCTTACGTAATACATCCGGTAATTTTTGGAATTTTAAATGACTATTTTACCCTTTGACTTTTTGGGTTTTACTTGACTTTTTGACTTTTGGTCTTTTATTGTCACATAAAAGCGATTACCGCGTTACCGGTAATATTTTCGGAACATATTTTAAATAATAAATCATATTTATTATTTCATATCTCATGTGCAAAGTTATTTTTAACTTATTTGACTTGAAAACGAAAAAGATATATGTTATTCCTAAGCAGACTTATCAAAAACAACCAACTAAATCACGTTTTCACGATTCGGACTCTAAAGCAATTTGATGTAAAACGACATTCCGGACAACTTTTTAGTTTTGCCCGAGACCTGGAAACAAGCATAAAATGACCTAAATACCCTCGCAAGATTTTAAAAACAAGAACAACGCGTACCGACACAAAAATAATTAAATTTATTTTTGATTATCACTATTTATTTAATAAAAATATTAAATAAAATCATTTACCATTTTATTCAAAAGCATTTGTTGATAACGCGAACATTTGAGTTAAAAAAAATTTCGGACGAGGCATAACCTGGTTCCCAAACAAATAACAAATATTTTTATAAATGATTATAAAAATATTTATGAAATACTATCAAATGAATACTCATTTTTGTTGGAAAAATCATTTGGAACGCAATGGCGCAAGTTTCGTGTTTTGAATCATCCGTTAACTTGCCCAAACGAGACCCGAACCGTTATATTACAAAAGTTACACTTTTGACCCCTGTGGAAATAGTTACAAAAATTAACCCTAAACTATTTAGCATCTATCATTTCATTTTATAACTTTTAATATATATATATCAAAAGTTACCCATTTATTTTTTGATAGATATAACATACACACACATACACTCCATTCTCTCTCTCTTTTCCGGCAGCCACCGTCGGATCCAGCCAACCTCCGGCCACCATCAGCCGCGCCGAAAAAGTTTTCCGGTGAGTATTCCGGCCGAGCTCCAAAACGCTCCCCGCCACCCGATCTACTCGATCCACTAGTCCACGCGCCGCCACACGCCTATATCCACCACCACCGCCGCGTCACCACCATCCTCATCCTTCACCACCGCCGCTGCCGTCTCACCACCACACCACAACCAACACCACCATACGCTATAACCACCCTCACCTTCACCCCGTCACAGCCGCCACCGTCATCATCATCATCATCATCATCATACCACCGCCGACACCAGCCACGCACCACCACCACAGCAGCACCACTAAGGGTGCGTATGGTTTAAACCCCCACCAAAAGGGTGCGTCGGGTTTGGGTCTTAGCCCAATAGGGTGCGTCGGGTTTAGTGTTGGCCCAAAAAGAGGTGCGTTTGGGTTGGGTTTTGCACCACAAAAGGGTGCGTTTGATTTCGGCACCACAGCAGGGTACGTTTGGTTGGCTGCCACCACCACAAGGGTGCGTTTGGCAGTCACCACCACCAAATAGGGTGCATTTGGTTTTGTTTTCAGCGACTAGGGAGCGTTTGGATCTGGGTTTACCAGATTAGGGTGCGTTTGGTTAATCAAAGATGCCAAAAGGGGCATTTGGTTTAGTAGAACCGCCAAAACGGGTGTTTGGTTGGCTGTGTAACCGCACAAGGGTGCATTTGGTTTGACAAATTCATCGTAAGGGTGCGTTTGGGTGTGCAGTTTCACAATAAGGGTGTGTTTGGGTAAGCAGGAAACCATTAAGGGTGCGTTTGGGTGAAGAGAAGACAACAAAGGGTGTGTTTGGTTTGGACAGAAACACCAAGGGGTGTGTTTCGGTTAGCTGTAAACAGTTTAGGGTGCGTTTGGGTCAGCAGTTGGCACCAAAGGGTGGGTTTGGTTCGCTGTGAGACAACCGAAAGGGTGCGTTGGTTTGACAGCAGACCCGTTTGGTTTATATAAAAATAGACTAATAAATATAACATAAAATTTTGTATTATAAAAACCGGATTTAATGGTGGTTAAAATGGTTAAATAAATATACTACTTATTATATTGTTTCCTATTTGATCTCGTTATATATATATATATATATATATATATATATATATATATATATATATATATATATTTGAAACACGCGAGTTGTTTGAAAAGCGGAAAAACATTAGATTTTATGAATATGGGAAACGTTATATAAACGGAAAGGTCATGACGGAAATTTATATAATTACTATATTAGTAATGTCTTACTAAAACTTTTATTATTTTAGAAACCCGGTAAAAGGGACTAAGTTATATTTTAAAGATATATTAAATTATAACTATACAATAACCCGACAACAAACGAAAACTAAAATTTTACAAACGAGACAACAATTTTAGCTACGATCCGTCAATAAGACGAAAGATTAATTTATAAAAAATTATTTTATAAATTCTTGACTAGAAAGTAAAATCATAACTTTTTTAAAAGCTTTACAAACATCGTTTGTTTAATTCATAACTTTAAGACGTGTGTCTACTTTTATGCAAGGACTTTTTATTAATTAAATTGGTTTCGAAATATTTTGTTTCAATTATTTTCTCACGTTCCTTATATAATACCTGCAAAGTATTATATACTTCACATTAATCTTTGAATTGTTTATCTTCGTTATATAATTCATGGTATGAGTTATATAATTGTTTATTTTCCATATGTAATATATACGGAATATATTACATACTTTGCGTTACTTTTCGATTTATTTTATTTAACCAACCACCAAAACTATTACGACTGAATCTAAATCTTTGATCAAACGTGTGTGTTGATGTATCATCCATCGGATAAACCAAGTAAGTATGCTAGACTAGGTGGGTCTAGCCGTTAAGAAAACCGCAAACTTCTTGATCGAGCCGAGTGGTTTTTCCGGGTTTTGTGTTTTGCTTATAAGCGTCAGTGCTGCCCAATCGTCTACAACATCAATGTGAGTTTATAGCCCCATGTTTTACTGGTTTTACATATATTTTTAGGGTGAGAACATGCTTGTTTACAAATGCATTTACATGGTTGATTACCTGTTTGGTTTACACACTCATTAATATATCTCGCGAGGAGATACAATACTTGGTTTAATTTTTGAACGTAAACACATACTATACTTTTATGATTACGGATTAGCTTAGGTTGCATGAACTGTAATCACTTAGAGGGTGAGCACATATGTTATGAAATAGATCTATTCGGGATTGACAACCCCCGTTCAGGTGATTAGCTATCAGGGCAAACGAACGTTATAACATGTCGGAACACGATTGGTTGAGTCTTCAGGGCCAACAATTACATACACATGAATATTTTCAGAAATGCCTGGGTGTTTTTGGAGGGGACATCTATGATGGGTACATATTATTTTCGTAAATGCCCGGGTGTTCTTGGAGGGAACACCTACGATGGGTACACTGTGCCTTGAATAAAGTGGCATACATACAACAGTTTCATGGACTTAGAGTAATTGTAATCATGGTTTTATACACACATGAATATTTACTGTGCCTTGAATATAGTGGCAATACATACTTGAAACATTTCGTGATATTTTCAATTATCATGCATACTTTGAACGATTGCGGTTCAACGTTCATACGTACATTTTGTGACTATTTGGGGATTGAAATGGTCATGCATACTTTACAACTAATTGATTTCTAAAAATCATACATACATTTTGGATGGACATTTAAGGATTTGAATGGTTATACACACTTTACAGAACTTTGGTTCAACATTTGTAAATACAAAAACCTATGAACTCACCAACTTTATGTTGACACTTTTTAAGCATGTTTTTCTCAGGTGAATTAGATGCTTGGCCTACTTGACGTGCACTGGAGTCTAAAATTGACAAGATTTCATTTATGGATTTCTACTTACATACAAATGATCAAACCTCGTTGGGTTGTTTTCGAGCTTTTCATTGTGATGCAATAATGGGACAAATGTTATATCAATTTCAAGGAAATCAACGAGATTACTTTTCAAACGACACATTTAGAGGTCGTTCTCTTGTATCTAGCGCTGTGTATTATGAAGTAACGCCCCCGGACACATTTCCGCTGCGACACATTTTTGGGGGTGTTACAGATTGGTATCAGAGCACTGGTTATAGGGAACTAGGTTGCATATTTTACCCTAGACTATAACCGTTTTCACAAGCATTGCATCACAGCAAACATTTTCAAAGTGCATACACACTACTTGCTTACTTGCTTAGGTTACTTGTTACCTTAAGTGCTTACATGACATACATATATATAATATATATGCTTGCATTCCTTTTGCGTATATCGTACGTTTATTTATATAAGAGTTAATTATATAAATACTAGAACATTTCTTAAGACATTGTGAGTTGCACAATGGTCTCATTTATACCTCAGACATTGTGAGTTACACAATGGTCTCATCTTACTTCTTAGACATTGTGAGTTGCACAATGGCCCCACTTCGTTCTCAGACATTGTAAGTTAAACAATGGTCTCTAAGAATATTATTTTCTTCATAGCTTTATACAATATCGTATTACACGGAGACCGTCATAATTTTGTTTACATGGAATTATGTATGAATCTAAGTATTACAAGTCTTGTATGGGCGGGACTTGTAATATGAGGATTGATATGATAATTGCTATGTTAACAAAGCCCGTCACAGCTTTGGTTTACATGGAATTATGTGTGAATCTAAGTATTACAAGTCTTGTATGGGCGGGACTTGTAATAGGAGGATTGATACGATAATTGCTATGGTAACTCGTTCATGAAGACCTTTACCTTGTTTACTCTAACCGAGTACTCATTAACTATCTTGAACTCTAGGTCGATATTCCTTGGTAGTTTTACTCCCCGCCTCCGAAGACGAGTTTTAAACACTCGCCCCATACTCATTAGAAGCACATGCATCGTCATGTTATCCATCACCTTGAAGGTTATGTGAGTACGCGTATTGCATCGGAAATTATTAAGTAGGATGATTTATAATCTCTTTATTTGAAAGGATTGGGACGCCTCTTCAGTTAAATAAAGAAATTGTAAATCCCCGAACCATAAGTTTATCATTTCTTACTTACATAAATTAGGACGCTCCTTTATGTAAGTAATGAATTATAAATGAGTGGGCTTAATGGTATCCAATATGACACGAGTATGAACTCGAACCCGATAATCACCGGAATCCGTTAAAAAGGTCTAGAAACACAATCGTGTCTTACCACTCAGCAAAATTTTAAGACCTCACTTGGAACAACATGATCTCATCCTTAAGATATTACTTTCGCCGTTGCAAATCCTTGCAATCACGAACTGTTCGTGGAACTAACAGACTTGTTACACACTTAAACTAATGGAGTTTATTCATCCTCAAACTCATGACTGAATAGCATATTCCGTCGTCTATCGCATAAGCTCCCCCACGAGCTCCTCTCATTTGTCGAACTTTATTCTGGGGATATAGTTTCTCAAAGGTCCTCACTCTCTGCATCCCATCACCATTTGTTATAGTTATTGTTGTTATGGTTGCTGTTGTCGGGTCCTGGAGCGGTCCACTTGTAACACCCCCATTTTTACATATAGCAGCGGAAGCTAATATGGGGTATTACTTCATGGAAACAACAATCATAATCATAGAAAACGACCCAAAAGAGACGTTTGTTCAAAAAATACGTTATCATTCATTTCAAATCAGAGTTTTACAAAGGCAGGTCCCAAAATCTAGAAACATAAAATGTGAATGATAACAAGTTTTAGCCATCTTCGAGTCCATGCCACTCCATGCCATAAGTTGCTCATTTACCTGAGATAAACATGCATAAAAAGGGTCAACACAAAGGTTGAGTGAAATTCATAGGTTTATAATAAAATGGTTGAAATTATGTTGTTATACACCCATAAGTGGTAATAACTGCAATGAGTATAATTATTATAGAAAACAGTATTATTGCCCTAAGCTTATGAATCACATATTTAAACTCAATAGAACCGGGAACCTTTACCAGGAGATATATTGGGAGTCACTACCCTAAGGGATACTTCGATCTACTATCCAAAGAGATATTGGGAGATATTACCCAAAGAGATATTGGGAGATACTACCCAAAGAGATATTGGGAGATATTACCCAAAGAGATATTGGGAGATATTACCCAAAGAGATATTTGAAGAGATATTGGGAGATACTACCCAAAGAGACATTAAAGAAATATTAGGAGATACTACCTAAATAGATATTAAAGAAATATTGGGAGATACTACCCAAATAGATATTGAAGAGATATTTCCATGTACTTAGGCAATAATATATCAGGATAGCATATAGTTTAGAAAACACTTGTATTCATGGTTTATAGCAGGTATTACAGGTTTATAAAGTATTTAAAAGATTGAAATGTGAGGTTATGAACTCATTAAGTCGTTGAAAAAGTAATACACATTGTTTATAAAATAAACGAGTATGTAAAATAAGGAGATTGTACACAATCATGTACCCTCCCCCTCGCGTGTTTATAAAAACATTTAAATAAGTAAAAAGGCGAGGTTATAACTACACCATATCTCGGTTTAATACTTGTGTATATTAAAAATAAATGAGCCATTATCCCCCCTCGCGGGTTTTAAATAAAGCATGTAAATAAGTAAAAAGCGAGGCAATGAATCTCACCTAAGTCCCTTGAAAAAGCACTCACATTGTTATAAGATAAAACAAGTATGTAATAAGAGTTTGTAACAATCAAGTATCCCCCCTCGCAGGGTTTATAAAACAAGTTAAATGAGTAAAGGTGAGTTATGAATCTGTCCTTAACAGTATAGGGAAATCTGATTAACGACAAAAGTATATCAAAGGAAAGGCGTCTGTATGGTAGTACGACGTTATCTACTCGGGCGGAAAGTATATCAACTTGAAAGAAAGCAGCTTCGTCACGTAACCTGGGATAATATGTCGAGTCTTAGGAAGATTGTACTCTAGAACTTTGATTCTAAGAGTTTAATATTGTTATAAGTTTGATTGGAGAGTTTGGAATTATTGTATCACCGTTCGGGCCATCATAATTCAGAGGTCATTCAGTAAACGTTTGAGGAGCTAGGGCACTTTAAATCGTAAACCCAACAACTCAGTCAGAACGTAAAACCAAGATGAAACCTCTTAATATGAAGCTCCCTAGTATTGTGATACGATATAATCGGTTTTAAGCGTTTTATTCAATAACTAGAAATGATAAGCATGAGAAGCATTAATTAAAGTTATGTCTTGTAATGTTTTGAATGTGTTTTTATACTTTTTCAAAATGTTACATTTTAGACCCTTGAGTTTGAAAAGTGGCAGAATATACCCTTGGAGTTTGCACTTTTACGACTTTGGTCCTTCAACTTTTAAAGATATACAAAGTAAACCTTGCACTTTGAAAAGTGACATAATAGACCCCTGTAGTTATAACTTTGATAAAATGACATTTTTAGTCCTTTTAGTTATAAGCATTATAAAGTTACGATATAATTACCCCATGCATGGATAAATATTTACCAAACATGTTCCAAATGCCATAGCAAAAGCTTATTTTAACATTTCAATAAACATTTATAAGTTATAAAAAACTAAAATATGAGGATTTAACGCAACGCAAGTTTAAAATAACGATTCGTTAAGCTAGGAAGCAAAACGGGTCATATTAGGGTTTTAAAATGAAAATGCGCGGGTTTTAAGTTCAAATTCTTTCATGACTTATCAAAGCACTTATTTTAATGTTAGTTAAGCTTATTGGTGATAGAATTTAATAACAATAGTTTACAAGTTTAGCTTATAGATTAAGAAAAAACATAAAATTAGGGTTTCGGGTGTACAGTTTTGGATCAAAAAGGTAAAACACATAGGTTTTTGAGTTCAAAGCATTATATTATGATTTTAGAATGATCATATGAACATTATGACGGAATGAATATAGAATATAAGCTTAGAGAACCTGGTTTGAGCTTATAGCTTAGAAACGGGTCAAAATTAAGACTTTTAGCTTCGTACGCCTAGAATAACGACTCCTGGGGCTTCGTTTCTTGGTTTCTTTTGCTTCATTTCTGAACTTGAGCCTTCTTAAGACCTCTTAGGATCTCTTAGAGCAAAGGATTGCTGCTATGTAAGGGTTATAGAGGAGGAAGTGGGGGATGAGTTTAAATGGAGTTGTTAAGGTTCTCTTTTAATAGCGAAATGGACTTGGAGGCCAGGAGGTTTATGTGACCGAGGAGAGGACATAGTAGGAGGTCTAAAGGGTGATGAGTAGGGCTATAGGATTGTGTTTACGCTAAGAAACTAGCTTTGATGTGGATGTTTTCTTCCATAGTGTTACAGCGGCTAGAAAAGAAGAAACCCGAGACATATGCAATTTTATATATAAATGGACTAGATTATTTTGTGTGATGTGCTTGTAAGCTGTTTAGGGATGAAGTAGCTTAGTCCTTGAGGTGATTTTTTGGCAATATAGAACCTTTAAAAATGGGTTAAAAGAAAAAAAGGTGTATAAGGTACATTTAGGGCTCAATTAGGGTTCTGGGATGAGTTTTATAGCTTGTAATTCATGTTCAATTTGATTAAGAGATAGGTTACACTGAACAAAACTTATATTAAGAGAATTAATAATCAAAATTTGATAGGTGGTTTGGGTTAAAATGGTAGAAAATGAGATAAACGGGTCAAAACTTCCAATATGGCTACTTAGGGTTTTCTAGGTTTATTTCTTGTAATAATTGAAAGTAAAATGGATGACAGATGATGTAAATATGATTGATAATAATTTTTTACAACATTATCAATCGATATTACATCTCATTTCATCATTTTACTTGCAATTATACAAGAAATAAACCTAGAAAACCTAAGTATGCCCAAATTGGAAGGGTTCTATGACCGTTTACTCATTTTCTACCCATTTAAACCCGAACCACCTATCAAATTTTGATTATAATCCTTAATATAAGTCTTAGGATCAGTAACCTATCATTCCTAATCAAATGTACATGAATTACAAGCTTGAAAACCCTAATTGAACCCTAATGTACCCGAAACTCAAAACCTTTGCATTTTGACCCATTTTAGAACTTTCCATTGCAATCAAGCACCTCATGACTCACCCACATGCTCCATAGCAGCTTACCCACTATAACAAAAATATTATATGTTCTTGGTACAAAAATTGGCCACATGGTCTCTTTTTCTTCCTTGTTTACACACGACATCACAAGAGCAAGACAACACATCAAAGCTAGTTTCTAGCTTATACAACTCATCTCATAGCCTCTCCTAATCAGCCTCTAGCTGTTCCACACATCTTAAATCAAAATCGTAAGGAAACCTTGACCTTTAAGGGTTAAAACACTATAAATAGGAGTGTTATGCTTTAATTTCTACTCATCCCCCAATTCCTCCTCTATAACCCATCATAGCAGCAATCCTTTGCTCAATATGAATTTTAATAGATCCTAAGAAGTCCCAAGAACAAAAGTGAAGCAAAAGAAACCAAGAAAAGAAGCCCGAGAGTCATTATTCTAGGCGTACGAAGCTAAAAGTCCTAATTTCAACCTGTTTTCAAGCTAAAAGCTCAAACCCAAGTTCTAAGGATTCTACTTATGCTCCTACACTCTTATAATTTTCATATAACCCTAAATATACTCTTGTTAAAGTTTCATAACTCAATTCATGCTCATTTTTCGTTTTGATTCAAAACCGTACACCCGAAACCCTAATTTGGTGTTTTAGGGACTACACTATGATTTTGTATCACGGCTCCGAATCGAGGGTACATCTATCAACATAGCGTCCTAACGTCATCCAGTGTACATGAACTTGAAAATCCACGATTTCTGGAGTGAGTGAGCTAGCATTAGAATTTTAATTTTAAAATAGATCTAATTTAGAGCGGATCTGACATTAAATACCCGTCGAGTGATTTTAGCTATCACTTATGAGGTCAAATCTCGAACGTTAACTTATTGTCCTAGCGCTGTATGTTATGAAATAGATCTATTCGGATTGAACAATCCCCGTTTCGGGTGATTAGCTATCACCAGTAAAATGAAACGTTTTATAACATGTCGGATCATGTTGGGGACTACAAGGGCCCCCCGATACATACATACTTGGAAACACTTTGTGACGTTAAATTGTGTCCAATGCATTATTTATAAATCTTTGTGGATAAGATTTGGTACTTCTGTAACATAAAATGGGTCGTGCTGTATTTTATGAATCTTTTACATGGTACTGTGATGACGACATGGATAAAAATAATTTTGAAACATTACATTCAATATTTAAACAAATTTATGAACTTCACCAACTTTAATTGTTGACTACTTAAAAGCCATGTTTTTCTCAGGTGGAACACAGAATGCCCCAATGAACGCCTGAGCTTCATATGAGTCGGCACGACTACATTTCTCGCGATAACGGCGCAACATCCACACACTACTTTCTCAACTAGTCACACAACTACTAATGAGCAGAAGGGCAATTAACAACATCCGTAGATCAACACAAGAGTCATATCTTATCGCGCGTATGTTATCCATAAACACATACACTTTCTAACACCCGATCACACTTGTTTACAAACGCACAAAACAACACTCTCTCTAAGGTACTAGTATCCTCTGAATTTTCTCACTGCAAGAGTTCGCGTATCCCTCTCGCTATTGCGCAGGATTCCAAAGTCCAAGCGTGCATAAGCAAATCTCACACACAGAAGACAACGGATGCATTCCTATACCCTTGTAATCACTGTCACCATTTTCCTTGAGTGAGTCTACATCCTTTTCGCTAGCTTAAACGACTCAATTAGTTTACACCGTTCTGGTTGTCTACCATGCACATTTATTATACTTATGTATAATATAGCGTATCTAGCGCAATCTATATCAACACAATTCATGGTGACTTTAATTAGAGCCCATATATGAGACTTAGAGAGCCCACTTCGATGTACTCTAATATAGCAATCCTAATTGATACTTGTTTATCTCTAAACAGAGCGCTTTTCATTAGGCGACTCTAATTTATCACGCTTCTATGGTGACACACTCGTGATATAATCACTTGCGAGTTTTCACATTAGCATGTAGCATACTTGTATGATATGTAGCTTGAACCTAGCTAGCGACAACCGCGCACCATTTTCACTAGTAGCAGGATGGGAGCTCTACAGACTGCGCGCGACTCAGTGATCACACAGAGATCAGCTCTGACTACTCTACATCGTGGGGTTTCCGCGTGCTACAAGCCATCTTAGTAGCATCTAGTATTCACATACTGGTGAGTACACATCTCTATAAGAGACAGCACGGATCAAACTATCAGTGGAGACCGATAGAGCAGTATCCATTTAGAAAAGACTTATACTTGAGCTTAGTTGAGGATCGGCAGGCCTGACACATCCTCACATATGAGAGCCACTCGAGTATGAGAACGATATTCACACAACTCAAATTTGAAGTCAAAAAGAACTCATTCACATGAGAGACCCTCCAGTCAACATCATTCTACATCATCTCCAGTGCCAGCACAAGATGTCAAAGTCGGGTAAATCGACTTCACAAAGCGACATAATATTTTCACACAGCAATATCTCAGATGATGCAATCTATAGTACTCATTCCACTAAAGTGTTATATTTTCAGATGATAGAATCGAGAGCTGAGAAGTTTAGATCATATGAGAGAGACGGGAGGCTTTTATGTGACAGTTCACTTCACTCTACGCGTTGCAACTTTGGGTATCTCAACTAGATCTTCTAACAAAGACACATGGTTCACCTTGAACGCTTTCGCGCTCACGCTAGAAGACACACTAAACGCATGGACAATCAGACTTGTCCCTTACAAGAGAATCTTCAGCAGATTCATGCGACTCTAATCAGCACACAAAGAACACAAAACACAAAAAGCCATCAGTAGTGAGAAGACATATTATAGAAATAGCTTTGTATTCGATCAGGGTACACATAGACATGGTGTTTCGAACATCTTACATATTATGTCATTTGATCGCATCGCTCTTTTATCTCTATATAATATTAATCTATACCGTGTCTAATTGAACACTTGTATATACATTTAAGATAGTCTTTAACTAGACACAGACGTGTCCCGTCGACTTTTCTACGAACACCATGAAGTGCAACTAGTCTCTAAGCTGAAAACCACCCATTCCAAGCCACTTATCTGAAGCGTATTCACGAGATATTAAACAAGATCACATAGTGTGATTATACACACAATGAATTTAGAACTTAACGTCAGCGGATATTGCTTATCCAACACACAATCAACACATGAACACTCAACAACAAAACGACATTCGAGATGAGAGACACATCTATATGATAGAGATGGTTATCTTTCTCACTCGTTTATATGTTAGCTGACGCCAGTACTTGAGCTCACTGCGTTAATGCTGAAATGATTAATACTTGAGAGCGCGGTATTCTAAGCACGAGCGACCTTATTCTAACGAATAATGTATACTATTTTTATAGGATAAGTCGGCTAAATGATTAAGCATTTAAAACACATTGATAATCAATAAATACTAACACCACATGAGCATCACATCTAAGGAGTCTTTAGAACTACAAAGAATAAAGATATCTCCACTAATAGAACATATATACACCACGATTCAAAGATCTTGTTAATAGAAGTACCAGCTACACACTCTTCATATCTCTTCAAATCTAGATGTGAGCTGAGCGCGCCGGAACTTATAACTCTACTTTAAATCACTCTGAATTCTAATGGAGATCCGATCGAACCCATCTCCACGACTTGAGTGAGACACTAGCCTGAAGCGTCGAGACCAACAGACATAGAGGATCTCACTATAAGTCTACCTTTGTAAACCCTAGAGCTGTCACTTCTATATACACTCCAATACTAAGAGTGAGTCAACAGAGAGACCCTACGTGAGGATAGTAAACAAGCTGCCAATTAGAGCATCTCACATATCCCACAATAACTAGAGTCTTGGATATTCCCACACACATGACACGGAGCGAGTAGGTCATCATGATTCAATATACACATCTACAGAACGCGAACCTTGCAACGATTGAACACACAACACTGACTAGTGAGCAGACAGGCTTCTTCATCATGACTTCAAAATACAAACATGTCGAACTTGAGTACTTTCTACTTCTCTCGAGCTTATCACACTATTGGTTAGAGTTAAAGTCTTCGAGCGTCAGTGAGACACACACCCTCCAAGTGAATTACATAGAAAAAGAGCGGCTCACCACAGACAAGATCTAGCCACGATTGCGTCTCATATCTGTAGTACACATTAATAACATTTTGATTCGTGATCTGAAAGAATAACGCGGTTCTATCTCAATTTGTTAATATTCTTATGTGTGTTGTTTAGTAGAGTCAGGATCTGTGAGTGGGTATACTCGATATTTGAGGATGTCTATGGGAGTTATGTAGTGGTTGGTTATTAGTTTGGATATGGATTGGTAGTATATGGATCTTATCTATTAGCTCACTATGTATTGCTAGGTGTCATGGTTATTGATGAGGATGTAGGTTATGTTGTAGAGAGAAGACGGTGTGAGGACAACGCGGAGTGCAACGTGTGTGGAAAGGGAGTAACTTCAGTGTTTCCTCATGAGGTGATAGGGGATCTCGGGAGTTGAGTTTCACATTGTATTAGGTAGAGATGTATTTCTACGAGGAGATGTTGTAGATTGAGAAGTATACGGGATGGCGAGTAGGTTGTCATGTGTAAGGATATCACATATGTCTATAGACAAAGTGAGGTTCTATTATTTGTGGACAGTGTGACTGAACTGTGCTAACACACGGAGACGTGATGTATCTCTTAGATATAGAATTATGAGGCGAGGTGTGGTAAATGTAGAGACTACTCGGCGTGTATTTCACTGGTGAGCATGACGTAGGGGGTGGTTTTTGGTGACGTCACACACTTATATATGATGGCTAGTGTAGTCTTCGGGTGAGATTATCAGTGGTGTAAGTACGCTTTTCTGGGCGGGTGTAGGACTAGTTCATGAAGGCTTGTGACTATAGAGATATGATGTAAGTCTGTAATTGGGGCAACGGTCCATGGTGTTAATTTACTGGTTGGATAAAGATTTGAGGGTGTGCTACATTGATAGGTGTCGAGGAGTTGACAGTGATCTGGTGGCTAGTACAGACTGTCGTTTGAAGTGTAGATGGTTTAGTTAGACTATAGATGGGACATAATAAGAGTAATTTTACATAAGGTCGGTATCACAGTTTACATCTTGAACATCTTATGTTATTTACTCACATCAGGGTGTAATGCTGGATCTCGACTATTCTAGTCTATTAGTTGTTTGATATGAGTATGATGCTTAAGGTTAGAGTACATACAATTGTGACACTGTAAGGTGTGCTTAGATCACTATACAGAACAATTAGTGTGGTGGTTCGTGGAGGGATGTAGGACACAGACACAGAGAAGCTTTCTGTTGAATGATACATTTTGAATGTGGTCAACTTGGTGTTAATAAATTTAAGTTTCACTAGTGTGTACTGATTAGTATCTCAGATCTTGGTAGGTGTCAATTGTCTCCTTAGGAGGATGTCACACATGATACTAGTATTGACTAGGGAAGGGTTTGTCAACTCATTATTTGTGGAGAGAAGCGATGATACACATTGGATGAGTGACTTGTATGTACATTTTAGTCTAGTTCTTAGGCTCTTGGTACAGTTCATCCATTTGAGGAGGTATTTGTTTTTAATTTAGACGATGTTCTCTATCATAGTGTGATAATAGCTTGGTAGATGTAGTTAGCTTTGGTGTGATTAGTGTGATATATAACACGGAGTGAGAATGTGCAGGCTATTGTTGTAAAATGATTTTGTTATTCTCTCTATGTTGTCACACTTAATCTAATGTTGGAGTGTTACTGTCTTTAATAGGAGTCACTATTATCGTGTGTATGAGGAGTGAGTATGAGCAGCTTATAATTGTAGTGAGTGGGTATAGAGTAAAATATTTTAGGTTTCACTAAATTTACACTTTTGTGTTGGACAAAGTAAGTGTGGATATTCTTGACCATTTGGTCGGATGTAGAGACTCGTCTCTAATCATCCACATTTTGTGGGCGTGCGGACTGGTACACATCTGCATGCAACCTAATATTTGTATGGAGAGTTTCTTGGGTGTGGGTCACGAGGTATATCTCGCTAGTCTGTTGCTTAACGGTGGTCGGTTGATTCTTTTATTGTGAGTCTATGGATGAAATGACATAGATATGACAGGATGGGTGTTGGAGTATTAGTGTAACAGGGTGTAGAGTCAAGAGCGTCTCATAGATCATCAGATGTGAGATCAGTAATCGTGTGTACGTCTAGAGTTATTGAAGGCATCATTTTGGCTTGAGTATCATTTGGGTATGTAGGGAGTGTGCGAGTGTCTGAATGATGTATTAGCGTATGTAACACATATAGTAGAGGTTTATGATCTAAACACATATGGTGAGTGGTACTGAGAACACACGTGATTAGTAGTCTATATTTGAGTATGTTGTGGTGGATACGGAGATAGGAATTTTACTATATAGAGTACACGATTTGATCACAACAGAACAGATATTGGCCTTAAGGGGAGTTGGTTTTTCTATTAGTGTATAATTAATTGTGGGAGAGCTTGAGAGATGAGGGATGGTATTTAAGGTTAGGAGGGAATGTATTTTGTATTGTGGTTGAATTGAGATGTTATATGGTGTTGGCTTTAGATGGTAATAAAAACAAGAGATATAAAATAACACAATGAGGGAAGCAGAGAAGGATTGTTAAGAAGAGCGAGAAAGATAGAATTAAAGGAGTTAAGAGAATAAATTTTGTTGTAATTTTCTCTATGTTAATTAGTTTGATTTTTGTTGTTGTATTTTGTGTGGTTTGGGTAAGGTAAATGATTTTATGGTGATTTGTTGAGAGATTTTATGTGAGGTGTGATGTATTGGTGATACACATGAGGGATTTGTGTTGGGGGGGTGGGGAGTGTGGAAGGATATATTGGGGAGGTGATGTAATGGTAGAAGGTGGTTGGGGGTGGGTGTAGATGTGGGGGGTGGTTTTGTTATTAGATGGTTGATGGTTGTGTAAGTTTAAGTGGAGTTAGTGAGTGAGGTTGAGGGATACAGTTGTGGAGGTTTTTGTGGTGTTTTGTGAGGTGGATTTAATTTTGGGATGGTTTGTTTTAGGGGTTTGTTTTTATGGTTGGTTTGGGTTATGTTGTGGGTTGGGTTTTGATTTTAGGGAGTGTGTGTTTATTTAGGTTGGTATTGGTTTTGTATTATTGTGTTTTGTTTTTGTGCATCTGTTATTGTTTATTTCTGTATTTAGGTTGGTATTTTGGAGTAAAGTGTGTTAGTGGGTGGGTTATGATGAAAGGAATGGGTGAGTTGGAGGGTGTGATTTCTGGTGTATGTGAGGGTGTTGAGAATAATGAGGAGTTGAGGGTAAGTATTGAATGTTAAAGAATGTGTTGAGTTGGTGATGGGTAACAAGGGTGATGGGAAAAATAAGGGATTTGAATAATTGTTGGTGTATGCTCCGATACGCATTTGCGAGTTGTCAGTGAGTTGCAGGGTTGTCAGCTTCTAGAAGATATAGAGAAACAGCGTAGTCTGATTGGGTTAATGAGGTTTTTTACCCCCGTACAAAGTTTTACTAACACACAGATACTAAGGCGGGAGAATTAGGGGAATGTACCAGTAAAAAGAGATGAAATAGGCGGGTTTTGGTCTTACTTTCTTTTCTAATATTTGTTTGATCGTGTTTATTGACTATGGGTTCTATGTTTTTGGGGCTTTTAAAAAAATAACACTCCTTGGGCTAGAACAGGAAGTGGATTGGACTAGAATTTGGATATAAATGTGTTTGGGCTTAAGTATTAAGGTTAATATAAATACAAAGTTAATGGCTGACCCGACCCATTAAATGGGTACGGGTTGCCCATTAAGGATGTATACGCCTTTCTGGCTTTGGTTTTTATCGCGGCTATTTCCATTATTCGGTGCTTCAGTTTTTTCGTGTTTTACTTTGGTTTTTAGTACTTTTTATTAAATATCTGTACCATGCAAGACACAAATCAAAATACAAACACAATACAAATGTATTTTTTCATGTAAAAATTGGTCTTTGTTAGCTCACACTTAATAGGTAAAAGTAGTGTATTATTAACGCACATACCATGACCCATATAATAAAAACGCAAAACCCATATGAACTAACTGCACGATTAACTAGCCATAAAGTAACACAGACCACCTCGATCACCTTCCATTATGCATTCGAAAAGCCTAAAACCTTATTCCATCCAATTTCTAAGAGCCATTTTTTCTCTTTTGTTTCCGATACCGATCCATCAACTCTATTAACAAGACGGCACTCTTCTACCGGATAAATTCCAAGGCCTTTGTTAAGACACTCTATAGGGACTTTGAAAATAGACATAGATGAATAAAGAGGAATCGAAGTGAGAAACCAATTGACAGGAGAGTTAAGCGTCCAACCAATAGATAGCATTAAGCATCCAAAAGGATAATACGAGAAAGGCGAATCTGAGAAGCTAACCTCATCCCATGACACTTTATTTTAGCACACTATCCATCTCACATTTATGACACCTGCTAAGATCTATTGATGGATAGAGTAGAAAACTTGAGCATTCTGATTAAACGAGTGCCTTTTTCAACCACCATAGTTTCGAGTTAATACGCAACATTCATAACTTACTTTTGTGAAGATTTACATTTTTAGACATCGATGCAAAAAAAGCACTTCTCATAAACTTGGACAAGAAGTTTTTAAATGTTAGAGACATTCGAGTTCTCCAACAAAAGACAAAAATCAAGCGACATCAACACAAAAAAATGGGATAACGTCAAGGATTTGATTAATAGAACTGGCAGCCACTAATATCCTGAAAAAAGACCATATTGCTCATAACTCTATTAAAAGAACGGTGCAAAGTTTCCATAATCATGATGAGTCCAAAAATCAGAGAAAGAGGACCAGTTCCTTGTTTTACAAGCCATTTATAAAAAGCATAACAACTCTGATGTAGAGATTGCCATTGACGATAATAGAACCCATGGCAGATCGAAGACAACCTTTTATCCAACTATAACCAACTTATCTCCAAAACCAAATGAATTGAGGGAACATCATCTAAATAAATACCCATCTCGATACAATCAAAAAACCTTCATAATCAACAGTCACAGCTTTAAAAACTCATCAGCCTTTAAGCTTTTTATGTGTACACCAATAAAGGACTCATTAAGGAATGTGCCTTTGGGAAACAAAATCCGTTAAACTTCACTCAATAACGGGCGGATCTCCAAAAAAAAACTGGTCAAATCTATTAGCTAAAATGCTTGGCAATAATTTTCATAGGACACGTTCCATTTAGACTAATGGAGGGCGGTAATGTTTAACTGAATGGCATCTGCATTTCCGGGAATCAAAAGCCTATAAAAGAGGAATTCTTTTATTCTTCTCTTTTAATTTTTTTTTTATGATGTGCGTTTGATCGACAAACCTAGAGTTTGTACAACCCTCCATATAAGTCATGTAACTATCCGTAGTTGTCACAACCCTCCTAGCAATGGCAAAGGTAACACCGTGGAATGCAACAATAATGATTTACCATTTGCATAAGATACAAGACATAAACCATTAATTTACAAAAGGATCTAAGATTTACCACTAGATAAAGTATTACACTTTTGAATTAAAATATACATAGTCTCCAATTTACACTACAGCCACATGTGTACTTCTCTTAAAATTTCCATTTCTCTCCGAATTACCACTTGGTAGTTATCTCGCCACAACACACCTGAATAATGCATAATCAAAAAGTCAACAATAGATGTTGTTGAGCTCGTAGTATTTTAAAAAACCCAGTCCGATAGTCCCACTAATCTTATGTCGTGAGACAATTGTGGCAAAAAAGCTTGTCTGGTAAAAGAAATATTAAATGATTAGAAATGGCCATAACAATCTCTTAATTCTAGTGCTTTCACAGCAATGAAAAAATACTCTTTAAATGGTCAACGATAAACGTCTTAATTGCTGAAGCTTCAATGAACTAGGAATAAGAAGCAAAGTGTCATCAAAGTGAAAATGATAATATGGGTTGAATAAAGGTATTCATGCACTTCAGATGAGTAATGATGCTGTCACAAAGAAGGCGTGCGCTAGGAAATGGTTGAATGGGTAAAGACATCACTATGAGAACAGCTGTACAACACTCTTCTTGAAATGGAAGATAACGATTAAGAGAAAAAACTATCCTAGATTATTTGTGTATTCTTATCTTAACTATGTTGAGAGAAAAAAGAAAAAATCTCTTTTTGTCAAAACAAGAAATCATGTTCAAAGAATTGAATACATGCAAAGCAACAACTTTTAAGTACTAAAACAAGCAAAACTGATCTTTCTTACCAATGCAGGCAATGTAATACACGAGATTCTACAAACAAGAGAGTCGAAAATTTTAAAAAAGAACTGAAAGAATACCACTATTATTAAAAACATGGTTTAAACAGTTCTAATAAGGACTAAATCACAGTGTAATTCAGTGAACAAATTCCCACATCAAATAGAAAACGAATCTTCTAAGAAGCTGATCATCTCATTAAAGTTTCCTCCTCTATTCCTGGTAAAAAAAAGACTCGTCTTTTGTAAAATCTTCAGTTGATGACACAAAAGTGTCCATACTCAGTGTTGAAAGACGCTGGTTATCTGAAGCTAAAGGTTTTATTTTTCCAAATCATGATATTGGTATAATACTCCCAGCAGAGTCACAAAGAAACACAATTGATCCTTTAGTTGCTATAAACTGACTTCTTCTGTGACTGATAATGATTCAACAATGAATCTCAGTATTAACACCCCTATTCCTCCACGTAGAGAAGCTGGAGTTGGTGCCAGGAAACCTATCTCGACCAAAGACTATCAAATCAATTTTGAAGTCAAATTCCACATTCAAACTGAAGCCATAAAGGTGTGATCGTAAATGACCATCCCTCGCTCATGCTAAGGTAACCAAGTGCTTCAGCTTCAAAAGCTAATTTAGCCTCATTGGATGGGGTGATAATAGGTGGGGGTGAGGGGGGCGGGGTGGCAGTGTAAAGGGGGTCCCCCACCCTGTAAACTAAAAGCATGCGTGACAAACTGAAGATGACACCCTCCCTTAATCTATGTAATGAAAGAACTTACATGAAGCTAAAACTCTAAAATATCTACAGCAAGCGAGAACCATCATTTCTACTCTAGATTGAATAACATTGCACAAGGTTCCTAATAATGCACTACCAAAACAAATAAAAAACTCATTAAACAATGGTTGTCGATCTTTGTGGTTTAAAAAACAATCATCTCTCTGAGAATTGTTACATAAAATTTGACCCCCCTCTAATTTGTAAAAAGTATGAGGAAACTGATCACGAGATAACAATGTGATCATGCTGAATACTATCCACCAAAACATGTCTCAGCACCTCATAGGTCTGGGTGGTGGTCATTCTTCAAGATCTAGAACACCGCAAGACCATCAAACACGCTCTGTCCCTCCATTCATACACCTGATGGGTTCAGCGATCATCCTATCCGATGATTGTGTCACAACTCTCATACGTGATATTTGTGGAAGTTTTAAGAATCGATGACACAGTATGTCATAACATGATCATTTCTATAAGAAGAGAATCAAGCCAAGAAACACCCTCAGCATGTCAGAAAAGTTGTGAAACATGTGAGGTAGAGCAAACAGTCCATACCACAACTGATCACGGAATAACAATAGTATCTCAGAAATGATGTGAACACTTCAAGTTAAGAAAGTTGAAGGTCTAAAATCAAATAAGATTGAAATATCAAATGCTAGCAGATCTAAGACATAACCCACTGCGAAAAGGGATGAGTTCATCAGCAAGGCAAACACGCGACAAAACACCTACTCCATCTACACAGAACATATTTTTGGTATTCTGACCTTATAGAAGCCCATCTGTATCTAGCCAGTGGATTGGCCAAGGCATATGACTTGGTGTCAAAAAAGTAGCCCTGCATAAATATTAATCAAGATTCTAAGAGTAGGAATATAAAAACGTTAATAAAAAATAAAAATTAGTTTACTAAAAAAAAAAAATAGTAGAGGGAAGATAAAGAAAGAAAAGTGTAAGTAAGTAACCAATTAAGATGGAAAGGCTCAAAAACACTCTGACCCCAACTAGGAAAGAAGAAAGAAAAAAGGACATCAAACCTCCAGCTGAAAGCACCTCATACTTGTGATAAATCAGGATGAATCTTACACAATGACAGTGCATTCTGGAAAGCCACCGCCTATCAAAGGAATGGAAATCACCGATTTCCCTTAATAACAAAAGGTGAAGCAACTCCTCACACCGACGTCATAAAAGCTAGGATAGCTTTTTTATTTTTTAATTTAGAAGAGAGGATAGGACGAGTACACATCGAAGTGGTAGCGCTCATCTTGCGAGTTCATCTATAATAATTGTTTTAATTCTGAACATTGAATCCCTTTATCCAGCACTCTTAAGGTGGATTGCAAGTCCTGTTTTTGATTTCGGGGGGAAAGTCCTGGGTCATTTGGAGGAGTTCTTTGAGAGATCACGATAGGCGAGCACTATAAATAACCCACTCAGAAGGCGAGAATCTCAACTTCACATTGTAAGGTCTAATTCCCTCCATAAAACATATGCTTTTGGGAAGAACAAACAATGTAGCAACTAAGAGGATGGACAGCTCTCCACACAGATCCATGGGGCGCTGTCAAATTCCATACCTATCTAAGTGAATCGGAAACTGTGCTTCTCATACACACAACAAATATTGACAAAATATAGGAGAAGGTGTAAAGAACAATCCTACGAGAGGGAAAAACCTTCTCCGTAAACACAAAGAGGGGTTCTCAGCTACACTACGATGCTAAGAAGAAAAAGATATCGCACAATTGGACAATACTAAACAGGGCAGTCACCAATCGAAAGGCATCATCAAGCCAGAATCACTTCAAAGAAAGGTTATGAAACCACCTAAGTACCAACACAGATGTCTTTGCGTGGACTCATGCTATATAAGCATCATCTCCAGAACCATTACGTGCGATGGGAAACCCCTTCAACACAGAACAGAAACTAGAATGATATAGCCACATCAAACCAGGTCACAACCAATAAAGACGAAGCTAGGTCCCTGACATATAGCACAGCAGCATGTAAAGATGTGGAAGAGCTACAAGGGCAGGGATATCTACGAGAATGCCACGCAGTCAGACCAGAATATCTGTTTAAGGTAAAATTTAACAAGAAGTATCCAACCCAGTTATGGTAAAGAAACAAGTATCAGAGATGGATCCTGTGTTAACTTCACGGATAAAATAAATACCTGCCCCAAAGACTGTTACCTCTTTGCCTGAGATCGATTATAAGGTAGAACCCATCCTCATAGATTCAAATACAAAAATAAAAATAGAAAAAAGAAAATGGAAAAAAGAAAAAAAAAGAAACAGAGAGAAATAAAATGGATCACACCCCCGGGGTGAAAAAATAACCTCCCCTACCCTCTATATTCCGCTAAATTGCATCATCGCGCACACACAAAGGCTGCCCAACCTAGCTTGCCATATGGCAGTAGAAGAATTGACTACGCACAGCATTTTCGGCTATTGACAGGAATCGTATCTGGGCTAACCGGTAAAAAGATAAGAAAGATGCTCCGATTGACGGTTTTATAAAAATAGGAGTGTATGGTAAAGAACGCAATATAAGTCGATCAAAGACTAGTGATACAAGGATTTCAACAAGCAAATATGGAAGAAATGATCGAATCTACGTTGAAGATATGGTTATCAAAAGTTATCTCGGAAGACAAGATCCATTGCTGACAGGAATAAAGAAAACTTTCAAAGTTCATACGAATCAACATGAAGCTTAACCAAAGAAGTCTTTTCCTTCGTCCATTGAGGAGGTGCCTCATTTTTATAACACATCAAATACTAAGCAGGGGCATACTAGCTAACCCATCAAAGGGTAAAAGCTAGATCATCGATTAAAGCTATCGCTGACACCAAATAACCAAAACACTCAAGGACATACAGAGCTCTCAATGGAAAATAAGCAGGCCCTTAGCTGATTTTTGTCAAAATTCGCGAAGTAGTGTCCCTTCATATATGGAACGTGGGTTGGTTATAAAAATGATAAAACATATCCCACCACACCTGCCCTCAAAGCCCGCTACCCCGACCCCCCCCTCCCCCCCCCGCCCCACCCTCTTCCACCCATTTCCAACTGCCCGCAACCTCTGCAAAAATACAAAAGAGGCGCGACACTTTTTCCCTACCCTAACTTCCAATAGCTCAAAATAGATGAACCAAAAAAAGAGGGATAAGAGTCAAAATTGCACAGGGAAACATCTAAGAGAATAAAGGGAAATAAAAAGAAGCCTCTATAGGGACACAAGAAGCATTAAATATTTCCAAGCACTCCTAATAAATTAATAAACTTGATTGATATTTTGCCGAACAGCTCACATCAACACTAATGCAATTTAAGAAGTCTAATTATATTATTCTACTCAGCTTCGACATTAGAAGCATAGAGCGCCAAAACCTTAATTCACATGATAAGGGTAAAGAATGGTACATTATTCCCGATACATACTTTGTGTAAGTAACGTCTGACCATGTAGCCTATCTCAACTACCCATAGTATATAAAATAAAATAAAAGAGTTGAGCAAATATAATACAAAAAAAAAAAAAGAGAGGACAACTTCCGACCCCTCCGCCCACCACTGTGTCCTACTCCTCTACGATACAACCTTCCTGCCCACGGAACCGCACGCCGCCACCCCAAACTCTACCATCTCACTTTTTCCTCTCCTGCTCACCCCTCCCCCACCCACTCAACACTCTACCACTAAACTATTTAACCACCACCTTTTCTCGTAATTAATATCAAGGACAAATTCCTCGCCGCTTCACCACAATCCCCCTATAGCACCCACATATCCTCCAAATCGAGAGCCACAACTATCCCAACCCAGACGTAAGTCAAGCCACCGCAACTCCTCCCCCCATGTCAATACTCTTCCACGTGCTAAGAACAACCCAACAGCATCTACACCATCGCAACTTCGAGTCGCAACTCGGGTCCCCCACACAAAAACAATAATTCTAAAGCCTACCAGTTATTAGCATTTACTTAGGGCTAAGAACCATAACAAAAATCATCAGCCTAAACCATGCTAAATCACATACATTGCCATGCAACTTGATGCTCACAAGTGCCAATCCAAACACAAAAAATACACATAACATTCATAAGCCACATACATAGTCCCCAAAAATAAAACCACGTTTCGCTTATAAGAGATGGATATCTGAGACGATAAGGTTGATGAAGATCTAATTTCATGGTCACATATGGATATGCAATGCCTCAACTAACTCCCTATCACAACAGACCACGTATCACGAAACCCGAAAAGTCAAGGCCTTATAGCTGAAAAGGTTGCAATCTGAGTTAGGCGATAACATGACATTGTATTCCCGAGCAAGTGGGTGACAACAACAAAGAAACACAGAAAATATTTATTAATCAGAGAGCAACAGAGATGAAGGACCAACCCGCGCCGCCCCCCCCGGAGATAGTAACAGGAAGGAATGGTGGTATGAAAAGCAGATAAGAAAACACATTCAAAATAGTTTTGAGTATCATTTTCCACCTATGAAAAAGACATAAAAAGTGAGGCTGCGAGAACTCACCTCAACAGATGATAATAACCGCACAAATAATCTCTACATAACATACAACGATACCCGGCCACGACCTAACATTAATTTCACCTTATTAACATTCAAATTGCCTTATTGTACACGCGTTTGTCCTTACTCACACAAAATCCTTGCTCTCATTACAAAACCCTTATTCTCATTACAAAACCCTTATTCTCATTACAAACCCTTATTCTTATTACAAAACCCTTATTCTCATTACAAAACGTTTTGGTATCATGGTTGTGTGGCAACTAAGTAAAACAACTCGATGCACTTGGGATAAGTGCGACATCAACACATGACACCCAAGAATAGACTCAACAAACTAAAATGGGACAACTGTCCAAACCATTCGAGGAAATCCGACGAGAAAAGGGTAAGAATTCAAAGATCGGAAATAAAAGAATAAGCATCTCCGTAACGATAAAGTATATATATTTAGATGTATATATGATACTTGAAATAAAATAATAATATTTTATTATTTTTGGCTCTTATTGCTAAAAAAGGTAAGTATTACAAATCTTGGCCATTCTTAGTGTATCCACGCTTGATCGTATTGAAGTCTTGACCACTAAAATAATAGTTATATTAAAAAGTATCTTTGTCCTTTAGTCGGATCGACACAAACATAAGTCTTTCTACAATATTTTCTAAGTGTGACTCGTTTTTATAAAATCTAACATGACCCGTTCGTTTGTAAGAGGTTCCCAAGGTTCTCAAACCTTAATTTCAACACTTTACACAATTTTTCCAAAGTTCTGACAAAATGCTAAAAATCCATAATCATGAGTCATTTACCCGAACATGACTATATTTGACCATCTTAACCATTTTTCACTCCCGTATGTATCCGTAAACCCATTTATCCGTCCTAGAAGTTCAAGTTATTAAGTTTATTTCAAACCCATTGACCCAAAATCCTAAATGCTTAGTTCCGACGTCATTTGTAAGTCTTACCATAACCATCCCAACCAATTAATAGTCCATTAGTTTGAAAATCAAAATTATTTATACGTTATTGGGCCGAAGCCTCAATATAAGTCCGAAGTCACATTACAAGCCTGAAGTCAAAATATAATCCAAAACCTTTATATAAGCCCAAAATATAAACCCGATATTAAAATAAGTCAAAACTAAATAATATAAGCTGAGACTAAATAAGCCGAATCTAAAATAAGCCAAACCCAAATAAGCCAAAGCCATATAAGCCAAAACCAAATAAGCCGAAGCCATAATAGGCCAAACCGAAATAAGCCGAGACCATATAAGCCAAACCAAAATAAGCCGAAAATACCCAAATGGTCTAGCCCATAAACCTTTTCTTTCCTTTCTATTTGTTGGGCCCGAGACAGAACAAACAGTCCCAGAAAGTAAAAAAAGCCCTAAACTAGCTTTATTTTTTTAACTACGTTTCAAACAATTCCGAAAGAAGGCACTTGGACACAAAAGTTTACTTTTACCGTCACAACCATGATATTAAAATGACCATTTTGTTTCTTCCCTTTTTGTCCACGTCAAACCACACGCACCCTTATTGCTTTCGTTTCAAATTATAAGTTTTTGATTCAAAATAAACGACTTGTACAATCAACATAAGATCATCATAAAAGCCATAAAAGTACAACTAATAAAAGTTTTTAGAAAACTTACAAATTTGAGGTTTTGGTTCAATTTTAGACGCAAGGAAAACAACCCGAACGTTGCTTTCTATAACCCGAGACTACTAGATAACAACCCAATAATGTTTTATACCCCCATTGATCTTGAGAAATCTTTAAAAATAAAGTTTTTCTTGTTCTTTAAGAGCTTTGCCTCCGATTCAGAGAGAAAGGAAGAGATGCTAAAATTTGTTTTGGTTGATTTGAAAGCATTCACAAATGTTTGTTTGTAGGTTGAGACAAAAATATATGTACCATTTTGCAGAAAAAGTTGCAAAGTTTTGCCATCTTGTCTCCCCTTGTTGATTTCTAACCGCCAAGCACCAAGGGGCTTCGGGTTGCCTTTTTTTTTGTTGTGTCAGGTTCACTTAAAGCTCAAAGTTCATCAATTTAAAACGTTGCCCAAAGTTAGCTAGTATTTTTATTGAACTTAAAAACACTTTTACAACCGTCCAAATCTGCTTAATCTACATGTAGAAAGCACATGTTAGTTTTCCGATCCACCTAAAAGTTTAATATGCAAAAGGAGCATAATAAACTAATGTTCTTTCTAAATTCAATAAACAATCCCAGTTAAATCCAACGAACCGCATAACAAACTACTACATCCCTCAATGTCAGTGAGGGCAACACATCTTCATCATAGTAAAGGGGCGCGACTTTGCTACCAAATTATGTGTTCCAGCTAAGGGTATTCCAAAATTTGAAAATTATGCCTAAGAAAGGAGAGCATTAGCTAAGTTGATCAGGGGTGTTTGGTTTTGCTAATTTTATGGGCGTTGAAACGCCCCTTTCCCAACTTGACTAAAAATCCAAAAAATTTAAAAACTTTTCGCGGCAAAGACATGACCCAAAACTGACCTCATGTTACTCTTTTATAAACTAACAACAATCTATTACAATCCGGCTTCTAAAAGTATATTTAAAAGAAAGTAGACTTAATTACCTATCAAACAATAGGTGGCACGACTTTTAACGACTAACGGTTTATTTTATACAAAATATAGAAAATGACACAAATATGCCAAATTTCAAAATTCTGCTCTAAGCATCAGGGAAGTGATGTGCGATTGATTGCAAACTAAAATTTTACAACCCTCCTAGGTAGTGTACCTAACCGTTGTAGTGTAGTATAGGCAAGACTCGGAGGGTTATTATCGTTCTCTAGGAGAGTAGTTTGGGTAGGCTCGAATTGTATGGTCACTAAGGTCTAGAGGTTGAGAGAAGAATGTTTTTGTATTTTTATATTTTATGAAAGCAAGTAAAATCTAGGGTTTGTAGGGGGTCTTGATTAAACTAATTTAATACTCCTAATTCTATACTAATTGCAAAAAGTAAAGGTGATGGAAAACTCATGTGGTTAAACAAATGTGTTTATCTAATCATGCACTACTCCTTAGTTGTCTTCTCCAATTTTATTACTTGTCACCCTCGTAATGGAATGTGTATGTATTTAAATAATTAAACACCTAACTTAGAATCCACCTAAATGGCAAGGTAGTATGAAGACTATTGCGTGGGTATCCTCTAACCTAGCCGCGTTTCCATGGACGTCTTCGCTATGCAATTAAGAAGCTAGTTTTCTAAAGCCTAACGCGCACATCATTAACAAGAAGCAATAAGAAAAGATAAACAACTAGGTTTCATGCAATCATAAGCAAACACATATTATATTTAGCCAGACATGTTAATTAAAAGCGAAGAACAATTAATCAAACAATACATAGACATATCAAAAGATTAAAAGGAATAAAGAACTTCACTTCAATTAAACATGGATTTATGGTGGTTACACAAAGGTTATAAAACTATAAAAAAATCATCTAAAAATGCAGCTACAAAGTATAGGTTCGATCCTCCAAAGTTTTCCACATAAAACACAAAAACTGGGGTTTGTGTATATAGGGATAAAGGCGCGATGCCGTCGCTTGTAAATTGCGATGTCATCACCCCGTAGAATCTTCTACGGGCTTCTTAATGTCGGCTAGTCAGACGTCGTCACAAAAGGTCTTGGCATGGTCGCTTAATCATCTTGACATCATCACAAGGAATTGTGACGCCGTCTTTACGCACTGTATGCCAAATCTTGATCATCTTCGTGTAGAGTTGCAATCTTGTCCCGTTTCTTCCCAAATTGAGTCCAAGTCACGTGTATTTCCTCCAAATGCATTCCAAATGCTAAAATGACAAAAAGAAACAATTAAGAACGATAAATGGAGATATTTTCATGATTTGGAGGGGTTAAATGAACCCGAAAAAGTGTATAAAATTACACCTCATCAGGAAGAACTCTTTGAAATTAACTTTCTGGTCTGAGCATAGATCTTAAGATCTATGCTCAGGGAAGAACTTTTTCAAAATACACGATCATTTCACTTTCTTGTTTGAGCATAGATCTTAAGATATATGCTCAGGGAAGAACTTTTTGAGCTATTTTTCTACACTTGCACTTTCAACCAATTTTTCCGAAAAACGACTTCTATAACTCAATGAAACATAAGAACTTCCAGAATTTATAATAAAAACGTATAATTCAATATCCAATAAACATATGGTCCAAATGACCCGCAGAAACATACTTTATGAGATGATGCCAAACGCCCGTTTTGACCCATTTGCATACATTATACCACTAAATCATAACAAATGACTTTGACCCGCTTTAACTTCGGAAATTATGCTTTTACAACTATAACAAAGACAACTATGACACTTCATATTCGCAAAATACTTTGACTCGACACTTGAGGGTTTAACATTGATTGAGAATGGCATCTAGTACTCAGCTCTTATGCATAATCTAATGTACTTCCAATCTTTTTAGCTTATAACCAATAGGTCCTTTATCCATTACCTCCCTTGCATTATAATAACCTACAAAAACGTCAACAACTAAACGGTAAGCAAAATGCTTAGTAAGTAACCGTGTTATAACATGTATCATTCATCTGTTACACATAATCGCAACATGAACAAACACTATTAATCCCATATCTACTGCCATTCAAGTATGCATCCATAACTCCATAGCTATAACAAAACACCAATCATATAGAAATCTAAACACTTATCTTGGTTAATCCGTAACCCAAGGACTAACACTCTTTTCTCCAACTAATTAAGTCTTTAATCAAACTACACTTTCTATGCCAAAACTTTCAAATCCTAAACACCTTCTTTCATATTCACAATATATGATAACATCAATATTAGACATATCGTAACTAAAGTTACTTACCTTGAATCCAAGCTAAGTTATCAATACATCATCATCATCATTCAAAACTTGCTTTCCTATGTCATAATCATCACAAGAGAATATCACATAAATGAAATACTATAACAAAGATTTATACAACCCATTTACAAATCTTTTAATATTACCTAACATCATATAATCATATCTTCATCATATGATGAAAACACCCAAATTACTAATTTTATTAAATATCATTGAATTAATTTAACCCACGAGCACTATAACATTATTTCCTTACTTTAAAACACAATTTACCCAAAACCCCAAATTGGGTACATAAACCCTAACTTCCTAAAACATACATTAAACTAAAGATATAAGATTACTTACTTGTAGGATCATCTCTAAGGCTTAACTCTTGAATTAGAAGCCTAACTTCTCTACCAAAAATCATCAAAGCCTAGTCTTATATTTCTCTCTCTATTCTTTCTCTATGTTGATACACACACACCTCCTAGAACATTTTAGAAGTATAGGAAAATACCAAGACTTATCTAGTTAATGATAGGATTAGTTACTAGTTTGGCCATTTGGCAATAGTAGTCCCTCAAGTCCATTTCCTTTTAAATAGTGACATATTAATTTTTCTAAAACCATTTACATAATATACAAACTTCTACTTGACTATCGAGTTTGACTAACCAATCACGTAAAGTCTTCGACTTATAAAAGTCGTACTCAAACTTAGTCAATGGCACACTCGTAATAGAATACGTAAAAGCCGGTTTTGGGGTGTTATAGGCGTACCAGGGACATGACATGATTCACAACTACAAGTAAGATGAAGAAGCCCTGATGAATTTAAAAAAAGGTATGCACAAATCCTTGACAAATATTAACAACATTTTTGGTACTCACCCGTCCTCTTAGTCTCCTCGAAGTTGCAACCAACAATAACAACCTCAAAGAGTTGTAAGCAATAAAATATTATGGACAAACACATTGGTTTATAAGTTTACATGCTAAAATCATCTGTTGGTTCCCGATTAACACTTCACTTCATATAATCACAACACAAATCGGAACTAGAAACTAGAAAGAAGAAAAGAGATAAATGTTAGAGAGAGAGAGAGATGAGAGAAAAGAGATTTTTAGAAATTTTCCAACATTATTCATATTCATATGTTGTACAAAAAGGTCCTTTTTTAGGAGTCGGGAATTTATCTTTTCACCATTAAGCAAAAATGATTATGCACAACAGTTTAACCACATAGTAAAAATCTCACCACTTTCACACTTATGTTTTTTATTTCTTTTTAGATTTTATATTTTTAGAATCTTAAGCCAATTATATTGTACCTGAGTAGAACCACACACTTCATTTTACAAAAAGGACATAAGACTTAGAATGTTGTCACATATATCCAACGTATTCCTGCCCTTATTTTGTTGCGTATGCCGACTTGTTCTCCCATTTCCCACACAAAAATCTTAACCATTTATGTATTTGCCAACATAATAAAATGAATCGAAACATCAAGACCAAAAATGAATATAGGAACACAGGATTGAATGTAAATAGTACATAACTCACTTTTTCTAATCAGCAGCATGCACTAACTCCACGGTAAAAACCGAGACTTATCAGCAACCTACCAATGGCACATCAAGCCTGCAATAACAATCCAAAATCCCTGTGATATGCACCACCCCACTTACACATATAATTTAAATAAGGATTAGAATTACATCTATTTTAAGAAAACACATAATATACCTAAATAAAAAGTTATAATAAGATTATTAAGGTGTGATATTTTACCTTTATAATCAAAATTTGCCAAACACTCAAAACAACTTAGTTCCTTCTATTAGCCAAAAGCAAATAAAAAAACAACGCATAAGCATCCTTAACTACTTATTGTAGCTGCAAAATAATAAACGCACAAAATCAACAGTATCTTCATCGCCTACACTAAAATTAAAATAGCTTCATAAGCCAGAAAATAAGTTGATTTTTTGTCATAATGTGCATACGTTTGGCTAATATTTGCAAGCACGTAGCCGGATTAGAGGGTATGTGAACCAACCATAGCTGCAAACATCACTCTGGTTGTGCTGCCCTGCCACGATATGGTGGTCGGTAAACCACAGTTACCAAAAATATAAATGCAAAAAGTTATCGTCATTGCCATAATTAGTATATTATATATTCACATAAGCTGCAACCTGATGCGGGGTATTGCAACATTGAAGGTTTACAATCCTCCTAGGCAAAGTACCTAATCGTTGTAGTGTAGTATATGCAAGATCGTTCTCTAAGGGAATAGTGAGGTAGGTTCGAATTGTATGTCACTAAGATCCAAGGGTTTAGGATAGAGTAATTTTTGTGTGTTTATATTTTTTAAAAGCAATTTAAAATCTCGGGTTTAAAAGGATGGGTTTATAAACTAAACTACAACTAATCCTAAATGCAAGAAATGTAAATTGGTGGAAAACTCGTATAGGTAAACAAACGTGCTCACTTAATCATGCACTACTTCCTAGTTTGCTCTTATAACTTATTTGCCCAGCACCCTCGTTAGTGTATAGGTGTAAGTGATGAGGAAGTTTATTTTATATACTTTTTTCGGGCCATTTAACCCCTTAAATCATTGCAAATATTTGTAAAATACTTCTGTAATCATTCTTTTATGTATTTTTAGCACTTTGGTTTGACATATGAAATGAAATACACGGCTGGGCGCACATTGGAAATAAACGATAAGAATTAAACTCTAACGAAAGTCTATAGAATAGCCATTCAATGCTGGAGACGGCGTCACAATTACTTGTGACGACGTCAAATCATCAAAGAGACGGCGTTAGAAAATTTGAGACGGCGTCAGGACTTAACCGACATAGTGAAGCCCTAGAATATTTGGCGAAGTGACGACGTCATGATTACAAAGCGACACTGTGGCGATCGCTTTTTTTATAATAGTCCAAAAAACTTGTTCTTATGGGTTATCAAAACCCCCTTTGTAACAACCTAATACTTTATTGCTTTTAAATCAAGTGAAGTTCTTTATACCCTTAGTCTTTTTTCCAAATAAAGTCTTATTGTTTGATTAATTATTGTTCTTCGCTTCTCTTTAACATGCTAGGATAGATCTTATAGTGTTTGATTATGATTGCATGAAACTTAGGTTGTAGATCTTATTTATATTGCTTCTTGTTGATAGTGTGCGCGTTAGGCTCTAGAAAACTAGCCATAAAATATTACACTGGCATAGACATCTAGGGAAACGTGATTGTGTAGAAAGAATATCATCGGTAACAATCTTCATACTACCTTACCCATCTATGGTTGATCACCATTTAAGTGTTTTAATGCATGTAATGCACTCTTAGGGGCCTTGTAATAGTCTTCATACTACCTTACTTGTGTGTTGCCTTAACGGAATATTACATAGATGGCAGGTTCGTGTAATTCGTTCATGAATTAGGAAATACTTACACATCGCATCACAAGTGTGACAAAGCAATAGAATTAGGAGAAGAAAACTAAGGATCATGCATGATTAAGTAAACACATTTATTTACCTATATGAGTTTCCATAGTAGTTTAGATTTAATTTAGTTTTATTTAGTTTAATTTGCTTAAAACCAAAACCCCTTTTAAACCAGAGATTTTACATGCTTTTATAAAATATAAAAAGACCAAAAATAATCTTCTTTCAACCCTTAGACCTTAGTTATGTTTAGTTTGAGCCTTCCCAACCTATTCCCTTAGAAAACGATAACAACCCCGAGTCTTGCCTATATTATACTACAAAACGTTAGGTAACCCTGCCTAGGAGTTATAAAACTTCTTGTGATTTTTAACTACCGCACATCAATTTTTTGGCGTCGCTGCATTGGGGAAAATTGTTAGGTTTTTGTGGAATGATAAAGTGACGATCATGAGATCCTCTCCTTTGATACATTATTGATTCATCACTTTCTAAATTCTAAAAATCTCCCCTAAAGATGATGCATTGAGATACCTCTCTTGTGACCTTCGATCTTTAAAATCTTAATGCTCGTTATGCCGTTGAGTCCTATGATGTGTAATAGGTGTTCTTGTTCCAATCATTCTCTATGATCGTTATCTTGGATCTTTCCATTTTCCTTTTTTGTCTTTGCCTTTGAGAATCTTTCGATATCATCATTCTTTACCGTGAATTCATCTTGATTTGTCTTTTGAAGCTTCTGACCAACATACTCATACTTTCTTGACAGCTTACAATCTCCCTCATGTAGAACTTTTGTCTTGATCAACAACTTGATGATTTAAGCAAGTTCTTTGCTTTATCAGAGTTGCGGAAGTGTATCTTTGACCTTTGGGTATGAGATATGAAGGAATGAATATGACGGTGATCTTGTTTCTGAAAGGTAGAGATGTTTTTGATGTTGTTGTACATAAATGTATCTTCCCCCCAAATAAACAATCATTCGTATGCACATACTTCACACAAACAACTCGTAGAAGAAAGAAACTATAACCTCCAAGTCAATTAAGTCCCGGATGTTGTATACACCAAAGTCAATTAAGTCTCGGATGTACACATTTCTTCCCCTCAGTTGTTGCACTATGTTGTATACACCAAGGTCAATTAAGTCCCGGATGTACACATTTCTTCCCCCTAATTGTTGCGCTCTATCAAAATATTCAGCTAGAACACTTCTCTTCCCCCTGATTATATTTGATGACCATCAAACATAATCATAATCTTGTTACGCCTAAATATTTGACAGTGAAGTCATGTGTGAAGTGCGGTCTAAGCATGAGAGTCAACTACTAACTTTAAGTCCAACAATCTCCCCTCATCAACATTGTGACATCATAAGTAACCTTGGTAATCCAACACTTCACTTGAATGAATCAAGGAAATGTTGTTTGTGTTTTTCGAAAACAAATTCTGAAAAAACACGATAACTACTAGATCACTTAGATTACTAGTTAACACTAATTGAATCATTAAACAATCATTTTCAAATTAGTGACCTACGTTCAGCGTTGGGTTGATGTTAGCACTGGTAGTATTTCCATTCATCATTGTGAAAACTTTACTTAAGTATTGTTGATCCCTTCTGAACAGATCTTTAACTCCTTAGCTGATATAAGGTTTAGTTGTATTGGATAAATCCAAGACAACTATGGTAGAAACTTTGATTGGGAATATCACAAACTATGCGGAAACTAGGTTGTGATACTAAGAAGAATAATAACAATAAACCAAACTTTCAGCCTTAATATATTGAATACGGTTACTCTGAATGGTAACAGGGTTTACAACCTTGAAGCTATGAACTAACTATAAAACGTGTGTATGATGGATGTGTAGAGATTAATGTATTTTCTCTACACCCTAGGACCTCCTTTTATAGTACAAGGAGTCCTAGTAGGTTACAATACAATTAATACTTTCCTAAGTATTCTACATCAATACTTTCCTAATAAACCTTGTAACCTACTCATCATATTTAATACTTATTAATACTTTCCATAAGTATTCAACCTTCCTAGTCAACACATTTAATATTATAAGGAAACTAAATCATTTGGATATCAATCCTGATCTTCATATCTTTGACCATATCTTCTACAATCTTCCATTATTTGTAGAATCTTCATTATGTCGATTTAGTCCCTCTTGTTTCATTTATTCAAACAGCATCAAGGAATCTTTAATTCCCAACAATCCTCCCCTAAACTTGATATTCACTTGTTAATCATCAAGTTTCTTCAATGTAAGCTTCTTGATCACCAGGAGGATGTATCCAAACACTTCTTCACTTCTAATTGCTGTTTGAAATCTTGTTGTTCTTGTTTCTAGCATCATTTGAAGTCTCATCAATGAAGGTAACCTCTGCATCTGCATCATCAATCCTCCCCTGTTTGGATGCATCCTCACCCAAACTTTCTTCATTATCAGATAAGTGGTTTTTAAATTCTCCAAATCACGAACCATGGTAAGAAAATTGGTACAAAGAATCATCAATTCAATAAGTTCAAAACTATCCTCATCACTTTGAAGTGAATCACAGAAATGTATAGTTTTTGGCAAACTACCAGCCATAAACGGATTTGATGATTCTTTACCGGTTGCCGTTTGCCCCGGAATAGCCAATTCTTCATAATAAAACATGGTGAATTGATAACCATATAGTTTTGGGCAAACTATCAGCCATCAACGGATTTGAGAAGTCTTTACCAAGAGCCGTTTGCTTTGGACTAGCCAACTCTTAACTGTGAAGCATGGTGAGTTGAGAACCATATAGTTTTTAGCAAACTATCAGCTATCAACGGATTTGAGAATTCTTTACCAGATGCCGTTTGCACTGGAATAGCCAATTCTTAGTGTCGGTTAGACATGGTGAATTGATTACCATTTGTTGTGTTGAAATGAAACCAACACCTGAAAATTCTCCTATCCCTTGTAGCTTGCCAATTCTCAAAACCACTATCCATAGATCAGGCTAAGAACAAACTATCCGAGAACCAAACTGTGTGTTTTATCCGATATCGCACAATGCTAGCAGTACAAACTCATTTTAATACTAGCAGTTTGATCAAAGCTGGCAGTATTAATACCCTCTATATAGAGAGCAGCACAAACCTTGGTTTAAGGCCAACAGTAGTAACTGCTAAAATTTACCCCAGCAGCAGAAACTTAATACTGGCAGCATTAAAAATATACTAGCAGTATTAATCATACTAGCAGCACTAAGTATAAACTGGCAACATTAACCCTTAGTGATAGCGGCAATAACATGAACTGGCAGTATTAACGTCTCCTGGCAGCACTAACTTACATAAGCAGCAACACTAACCTTCAAAGATAAGGCTAACAGTATTAACTGCCATTGGCAATATAAACATACAACTGGCAGTACTAATGTATGAAGAACAGTACTAAGTACTCATAAGCAGTACTAAGTATAAAGCTGGCAGTACTAACTTCATACCCAGCAGCATCCAAAAAAGATACATGGCATATATGATGAATTTTCAATACTTCGGTTTCCCAAAATACATATTCCATAAATCGTCCATTGACTCAATCAAACATTCCTTTTCAAGTCACTTCATGGCCTGTACCATAAAACCCAAAGTTGGCAGTATTAACAATGATGTCCAGCAGTAGTATCGTTCATATTAATGCTAGCAGTATTAACATAAATATCATGAAGAAAATTAGCAGTATTAATTCCATATGACCACTACTGGCAGTACAAACACACGAACCACACCTGGAAGCATAAAGAAGGCATTGGCAGTACTAACCATGTTCCAGCAGTATTAACCTTTTATAGGAACAAACAAGATCCCATAAATTTAGAATCACAACATACCTGCTGTTGCTTGATATTATTAACACCCAAACGCCATACCTTTCTGCTCCTTTATGATTTACGTCCTTTGAATCGATTTAGACCCTTATTAGGGTTTTGTAAACCCTTAAAACTGAATTAAGGTTTAGACGTGTATGCAAACGAACCTTAACTTCTTCTTGAAAATCCTCTAAACGTATGTCTTGTATTCGCACCATACTGCTATCAAGCCTTAGCAGTTGTAACCTCAAAAGAAGATATGAATGACAGTAGCAACAATATTAACAATACCAAGGATACCCTTTTTTAGCATTTAGTGACACTTTTTCTGTCACTAAACTTGTATCGTTCATGACCAGTTGTTGTTGTTTATCCCAAGCAAAGTACAACAACCTACTTCTTTTTCAGTGACGTGCTTCCCCTCAAACAAGTAACGTGATCTGCTGATAACTTCATTGATTTAGAGTTTTTATGACAAACCCTAATTTAATTCTTTACACCTGCGACCAAACAGTTTGGCATCAATCATGTGCACTTGCTTTTTGATCATTAATCTTTCTCTTGTGTTTACAGGTATAGTGCAGGTGATCAAAACTACCACATACATAGCAAGCCTTATTGTTAAACTCAAAATTTTCACCTAATTTCTGAGTCATCATACCATTCCAGTTTCTTTTATTTCCTCTAGGACTCTTATTGTTTTTCCTAGGGTTTTTTGCTTGCCTAACAGTTTCATTCCTAGCATTAACAGATTCAATCTTTTCAAAGCTAGGGTTTTGCCTGTTTTGTTTACTAATCCTTAGGTTTAAAAACCATAATCTCATCATCTTTACTGTCAGATTTCTATTCCTGAATGATGGGTTCACTCATCCTAATAGTTTTAATTTTAGGCATTTCCACTTTATCATTACTAGTTTCAGAATTACTTGTTTCAACTTTAGACACACTAGTAATTGTTTCACTTACTTTAGACTCTTTTGCACCATTATGCCCAAAACCAGCTTTATCATTAGCACTCAATTGACTATTAAGCAGTGTATTAAGACTTTTAGAAGAAGTTTCAAATGATTCTAATTTGGTTTTTAATTCTTCTTTTTCTTTTCACAGCTTCCCATGCTAATAGTTTATTTATGTATGTGAGTACATCAGTTTTGTCATCTAAATCAATTTTCATAAATCTAATCTTTTCCTCATACCAAAGTTGATTTTTCTGATGAGCAACTAATTGAGCCTCTACCTTTTTAAAGATTGAGTATAGGCTTGAATTTCTATACTAGCATCACCAAGTTGTTCCTTTTGAGTATCACATAATTTTTTAAGTTGTGCATATGATTGCTCACATTCAGTAGAACAAGTATGTACCTTAGAATTAGCATTTGAAGAACTTGAGCTGTAGGCATCCGTTCTTTCGACAAACAAATCTTTAAGTAGAAAATGTGTTCTTCTTATTCAAATCTTCTTAACTACTCTGATAGTACCGACTTGTTGGATCCCTTTCTGTAAACCATATCATTTAACTCCTTTAGCTGATAAATAGGTATAGTTATATTGGAAAAATCCAAGACTACTATGGTATAAACTTTGATTGGGATATACACAAAACTCAGGCGGAAACAAGTGTGATACTAAGAATAAAAATAACAATTAACCAAAACATTTGCAGGTTTCAATAGATTTAAACGAACACTCTTAAATAAGTGATAGGGTTTACAACCTGAAGCATAACTAACTATGAGTAAAACAGTATATGAATAAATTGTGTAAAAGATTATGATCTTTCTCTACACCCAGGACCTACCTTGATTATAGTACAAAGAGTTCCAAGTAGGTTTATAACACATTAAATACTTTCCTATCATATCAGTCAACCATATTGAATAACCATAACTAAGTATTACAATATGTTATCTAACTATGTGGTCAACATAAATCAATTGATTCAATACTTTCCACCATCAATTGTAACCTCTCAATCAATATTAATTGATCCCAATTAAACTTCACGTCAACATAAAAGTCTTTAATTATCATTATAGTCGTCAATCATCATAAAGATTTCAATCATCATAATGTCTTCATCATCATTAATGTCTTTAATCAACATAAAGTCTTCAATCATCAATTAATTCCAATCAACATAAGTCTTTATTTAAACTCTCTTTATCATTGACTATTAGCATTAAAATTAACAGTATTAAGAAGACTTTTTATTCCCAAACACGAGTGCCGATTGTCCTTCTACACTAGTAAGACTGGTTGGCACCAATGCTTAGCGATCAACACCTAGGAGCAATACCAAGAAAAAATAAGATCTCAGCCAATTAAAAGGTGTCAACAAGAAGAAAGTATAAGAACACCCTAGGACAAATAAGTCTAACTTAAGAACCACGAATCATGTTGATTCTAGTAGTAGCTCTAAGCGTACTGTAATTAATTCGAATTCTGATTCTGTTTGCCAAACATGTAACAAGTGTTTAATTTTTGCAAATCATGATATGGTGTGGTTGAGTATATGCTAATCGTTTATGGGCACCCCCCTCTATTCAATCAAAGTTCATAATGTTGTGCACAAAAGTTAAGCAAGTTTGGAAACCTAAGCAAGTTAGGCAAGTATGGAAACCCACAGGTAAAGTGCTTACCATGTTAGTGTCATCATTGTAGACCTAACTACGGACAAAATATTCACCTAAGAGAACAGTGCCGCTTAACTAGTCACGTTTCACCCAAAGTAGTATATGCTAAGCAAAACGAGTATCAGGCCATTACTTTGCTACAAATAGGAACCACGAACCAAAAGTGGGGATCCAACTTTTCCAAACATCTCCAATCCTTTGTTTTCAAATCAGGTCTGACATATCGCGTCCTTAGGTATGTAGACTCGGGCTTTTTTAATACATATGACTGGAGATCGCTCACGGCTCAGGAATTACGTGAAAAAGTTCATCGAGCAGTTAATTCGTGAATTGACCTCTTTGGTCTATCATGTGTTATGGGAAATAATGTGATTGGTAACCGTGTGATCTCCAGGGTATACTCTGTGGAAGGTACCTAGGACGACCATCTGTTTTTCCAGCCAGACAAATTTGTGAATCTGACCTAGAAGTTGCATTCAAGAACATACTTTTATGTTCAAGACACGGTATGTGTTGAATTAATTAAAGCTTCTCGTTGTTTCAAATTATATACACTATCTCGGACGAAGACATGATGAAGTCACCCAAATTCTTAAACAACGTTTGGGTTGTCCGGTTCGTGTCGAAATATACATTTTTGAAGATTTTCTTGTAAGTTTCCAAATTTAAATTCCGCTTGTCATTTTGAGTTTATTTTGATGCATAGATATTAGTTGTACAAGTTGATCGTTGTGAAAATCGAATTTTAGAAACGAAACGAAAGAAAAGGGTGTGTTTGGTTCGTGTAATAAAAGAAAGAAAAAGAGGGTTTTTGTAGTTTTGATGTTGTGGTCGTGATGGTTGAATAATATATGTTGCTGAATAGCTTATTTTTAAGCTATTTCATGGCTTATTTGAGCTTATATGCCACGTATAGTTTCCCAAATTCACTAGGAAAGTGATTTTGATTATTTTTGTGATATGTCGTATGTTTTGGATTATTTTTGAGGCTTATGGTAGTAACCAAATGCGATACGTAGCTTATTAGCTTATTTTCAAGCTTAATATATGTATTTTTGAGCTATTAGACTCACGGCCCAATAAGTCCATTTAGGTCGCGGCTTAATGGAGGGGCTTATTGTGGTTCAGATTATTTTCTACATATTAGTATGAGCTTATATATGTAAATGGACCTTGGTTTTGGACTTGGATAGTATTTTGGACTTATATGTGACAACCATGACTTGAGCAGGTTAGTCAAACCGTTAGTGTTGACTTATGTGTCTGTTGCAAAGTATGGTTTATGTGATTCTATGTGTTTATATGTGTTTTTATGTGTTTATGAGGTATTGGTAACCAATCTATTGAGTGTGATCATCTCAATGAGATTAGAATGATGGGAAAATTTGTTGAGTTCATTTCGTTCATTTTAATGACAAAGAAATGATTATTGATAATTGAGCGTTGCGAGTTAATTGTGTAAGTGTATATATACGTATACGTATTTTGTGTTAGTTATCTAAGATAGGGTTAGCTTTTAAGTGTTAGATTAAGAAAATGTAAAATTTCTATTTTTGGAAAGTTAGGTTGGAAATGAAAAGTTATTTTTAGAAAGGTAGTAAACTGCGTTTATGCAAAAAGGTATAGTCAAATTAACTAAGGTTTTTATAAAAATTTAAGGAAATATAAATAAATATGTAATTAATAAAATAATAAAAAAAAAAAAAAGAGATAAAGGCCATTCGGCCGATTTAAGGGTTAAAAGAAAAAAATATTTAAAGTCCTAATCCTAATCTAATCCTAATTAGACTTGACCTACAACTCTACTAGGAGGCCTATAAATATAATTCATAAATCCCTAACCCCTAGTACCTATAGTTCGACCGGCCATAGAGAGGAGGAAGAGAGAAGACGATTTTTTTAGGGTTTTACTTTTAAGGTACGATCCGATCTTTTAATTTTAGTTTGTTTATAATTCTAGTAACTTAATTATGATGGATTAGGGTTTAAATTAGGGTTTATAAATTAGGGTATTTAATTTTCAGAAAGTTTATGTCATAATGATGATGGTTTAATCATTAGATCGATTTAATTAGCGATATGATCATGCATTAGGGTTTAGATCACTCGAATTAGATGTTTAATTCACTGCAGAAAGTTAGGCAGTTTTGTAACGCGCATAACTCAATCATAAAATATCAAATAAATAATTTACAACATACTGGAGATAACCTCAGAGAGTCTACTTTCCAAAAAAGTCAGCCTCATGAGTTTTTAAGGTCGGGAAGTGGGTCAAATGGTCATTACAAAATCAGTGTGTAAAACAGTGACGAATTTCAGTTTTGGTTTTTATTTTTCTAAAAATACTTAGACATTGAGTTAGAGGCTCTAAGTCACGTGGAAGTTAGTTCATATATTTTGTGTGTTCTCTGAACTTTATCTAAGGTCATAGTGAAGTCTAAGTTGGTTAATCAATGCCATACTTTTAGAAGGTCAGATTCTAGACGAATTCTGGACACTATGGATTAATGAATTTCTAAGGGGTATTTATAAAAGGGTAATGGCTTTGGGAGAGCTATGAGAGGTTCATAGGACATATATGTAGTATGAAGAATTTTAGTTTGAATTATGGGAGTGTTTAAGTAGTGCGTTTAGGGCGTGCAAGTAAGAGTAAAATTCTGCTTAAAACCAGAAAGTTTAAAATGTAACATTGAAGGGTAAAGGGTATGTGTCGGGGTTGGAAAAGGATTAAATCGAGTAGGGAACATTGGTAGATAGCTTAGATATCCATCATTGTTGAGGTTACATCATATAGGGTTGAATGCCTAATTGATGGTAGCTTACAATGTGTTTAATTGTTTAGATTGTTCGTGAAATTTTGCGAAGTTTTGTTGGATCCTATTTGGAAGCAAAGCATCAGGTGAGTTTCATAGTCCCACTTTTAATGTTTTTACATTGGGATGGAAATGATGCAAAGATGTTTTGAATGTGTTTAATCGCTGCGATTATTTGGTTTTACTTGAGGCATGAACGTTTATGTGGTTATTATATGTGGTATGCTTAATGTTGTTATGATTTCTGTGTGGTTCCGGTTAGAGGGTAGTGCTTCTACCTATTCCAAATCTAATTGGAGGATTGAAATAAGATCCCATTTCTGTGTGGTTCTGGTTGGAGGGTAGTGCTTCTACCTATTCCAAATCTAATTGGAGGATTGAAATAAGATCCCATTTCTGTGTGGTTCCGGTTGGAGGGTAGTGACTCTACTCATTCCAAATCTAACTGGAGGGTTGAAATAATACTCCATTCTGTGTGGTTCCGATCGGAGGGTAATGGATTACCCCAGGTTTGTTATGTGGATCGTGGGCACGTTCCGTCCCGTTATGATTGATTGTGAATTGATTGATAGCCTATGTGATAACTAGCTTAAATTGTTCTGCCATGATATGTTATGATAATCGTAGCAAAATTATTTTAATTAAAGGTTTATTTGGTGTCCTAAACCTATGACTCTCACCAACCATTGTGTTGACGTATTTTAGCATCATTTTCAGGTGAGCATCATGAGGTTAGGCGAAGTGGCTAGAAAGAGACTGCTAGGGTTGCATGGGAGTTCGCTCCTTTATTTGTTATGTTTGCATGAACCTTTGTTGGATGTTTCGATTTTATTAGGATCGTGGATTTATTTTCCTTGTGTTGGTGAGACTCCCTTTCATTAATACAAGATGATGTTTTGTTTTGAATTATCGATATCGTCATGACACATTGTGTACTATGATTCAATTATGCATTTTAGAGTTTCTCTATTTTTGACACCATTGTGTTGTGATGATGTTCATGACGTTACGCCTCGTGTTTCCCCCTTGGCGGGGTGTGACAGGGATAAATTGCTCACACTCGGGACTTAGTTGACTTTGGTGTAGCAATTCACATCAACACTATCCTGGAGAAAGAAAATTGCATTTCCGGGTCTTAACTGATTTTGGTGCTACGTTTTCAACTTTGTTAAAAGGGATAAAATATGTACTTCAGGTATTGGATGATTCTTCTACAAAATTCCGCTGTGCACTTTAAATGTCAATGTTAGAAGATCGTTCGAGATACATCAATGTTTCAGAATCTGCTCAAGATACGAATGTTGGTTTGGGGGGAAGCTGATTCAAAAACTTCGCTAAAAAGAAGTCTATGAAGAAAGCTTTTCAAGACATGTTGCATGAATTGGGGGGAAGTTAATCCAACTCATGCAAATTACAATGGTTCCAAAGCAAGTAAAGACACAGAAGATCCAAGCTGGAGTACAAGTATCAAGACTAGAAGACAAAGACGTCATCTTCAGCATTAGAAGCGCCTTGGATGTCATTATATTTATTTTTATTGTGTACTTGTTAGGAACATTGTAAGTAATTCCGTATGTCTACATATTAGGGGAAGATTGTTAGCCTTAAAATATGAAGACTTATACGGAACTACATTAGTTTATTATTAGTCGGATACACAAGGACTAGAAGTGTCATTATAGGATAGTTAGGCGTGTCATAGACTATATATATCCCCTCCTTACTTCTAAGGAGGGGTGAGGATAATCATTTATTTCATAATGTGTGTGTTGTTTCTCTCCTAAAAAACACACACATCTTTCCCTCTCTACTTTTCTCTCAACATCAATAATATGGCAACTTATTATTTCTATCCTCCCCGACCTCCGGATCGTGTGTTTTAGGCTAGAATCTTTATGGGTAACAATTGGTAAAAAAGAAAATACAAAAATATAAAACCAACAAAAAGAAAATACAAAAATATAAAATCTAGAAAAACAAAATATAAAATCAGAAAATTTCAAAAATACCAAAAAGAATCTTCTCGACATGTCTCTTGGAATCGATAACATTTACGTACCTAGAAATGTCGATTAACATTGACACGGGTGTGTAAATGAAGTTCGAGCAAGAGTTCAAACGTTTCAAAACATGTCATTTCTAAATTTCCTTTATGACTTATGTACATTTCAATGCATAACTCGGACCCGAATGTAATAGGGAAGTGTACGCTTCAGTGCGCTTACTCTACAAATAGAAGAGAAGTCTTCTATCATGGTTTTTTCAAAACCGTTGAACACAATTTTTCAAAAAGAACTTTCAATGTCAAATTGTCTACAATATAATTTGTGGTATCTTTCCATAAAAAGTGGTATTTGTTAAAATTATGTGTTCAACACTCCCTTCCTCAAATAAGTTTAAAAAATTGTGGTACTTACAATGTCATTTTATGTGGATCAATTTTTGAAGGGGAGCTTTTAAAACAAAAGCCTTTTAATGTATTTTGGGTACATCTCATAAATGTCAATTTTATATATCCAAAAACATTTCGTGAAATTAAAATGTAGAAATTATAATGTCAATTAATAATATACATTGTTCACTAAGGCATCTCTCTTCGTCTTCAACATATTTGTGGTGTCATATTATTTTTTCCTTGTAACGTCAAGTTTTAAAAATTAGTGGTATCCCACATACAATGTTGAAGGGGAGCAATAAAAAAAATGAATTCATGCAATATCATGGTATAATTTTTCTCCCTAAGGAATTTTTCATGTCATAAATTTTAATCAATTGGTATTTTAAATACTAAGAGATTTATTATTTTAAATAAGGGGATAAAATATGATTAAAATGTGATATAGAAGAATGTGATCTTTAAGACTCTAAGTGCAACTCTTTCCTTCATGTGCGAAACCATTTCAAATCTCGATGCACATATGTAGGGGGAGTATTCCAAAATGTTAGTATCAATGGTTTTATAGTTCGATCTCTATACCCAACAACCAATTAATCTTACGACGTCGATGAAGTCATAAGGTGGTTAAGGTTAGGTATAAGTCCCATGAACCAACCAGAACCGAAGGGATCTACCCAAGGACATTCTATAGATAGAGTTAGAAGTCCTTAGGTATGATTGGAGATGAATGAGAATAAGGGAAAAATGCCGACTAAGGTTGAGCTAACACCGGAACAATCACAACAAGATGTTAGTGATGACGTCTTGGTAGGCATAGAAGGGGTTAAAGAATTAAAAATAAATGTATGGATAAAGGGTGATAACAAAGCAGCCCTCTACATAACTTAGGCAGAAACCGGGTCAATACATAATCTATCAAAATCACAATGATGATTGTTGGTATTGAAGAAAGCCGTTATGGACCCAATGATGCAATGCACAACCCTTCCTAGCCATTCGAGTTTCTCTCAAAAGAAACTTGTCTCATTTGTCACTGAGATACACACGTTATCTTTTCACATCTCACTCTGAGATTGTTGATATTGAATAGGTAGTAGTCTGCTCCAGCCTTCGATTACTAAAACCAAAGTGCACAAATCGAGTCTAGAGACAAGAGAGATCAAAATAAATCTCATTAGGACACAATGCCAAAATATAAATTGTTATTCATCAATATAACATTTGGTATCAAAGAGTCCTACGCATTATCCTTGAGATCTTGCCAGAACATTCAGAGTGATACTCTTCAGTATTCATAGTGACGATGGAAATCCTGCTTGAGCCAACATCAAACAAGCTGGTAGGTGACTTGTGAGATTCTATATGAATCAAACTTGTGATAACTGGATATCGATTTGGTCCAGCAAATAAATTGACAACTTAATCAGAAAGATAGTAACTATCTGATTTACTCTTACCGTGTTGTCTGCTTTGAGGCGCTCTGGTAATCAGAACGGCTAGTACAGCTGCGAAACCCTGTCAAGAAAATTCATATGAATTCTATCTGATTACAGGCAGTCTTTATACTAATTAACGAGGAACTGTAGTTATTGCAACCGTATTTGACGAAGTGATAAAGACACTTTCATCCATATCTGTTGTTTATCACTAACTTTTTAAATGCAGATTCAAACGTCGGTGTTGCAACCATGTACCAGCAAAGTCAGATTCATTACCACATACTCATACTCGAGCTCTAAAAGTCAATCATTTCGCATCAAAAGTATTGATCCTAAACTTCCTCAAAGATCTTCAAAGTCAAATCAAGAATCATATTTGGGGAGATTGTTATCCTTATGTTTATATAAGTCAAACAAGAATGCAATAAGTATGAGTATGTCGGTCAAGAGCACAAGTTGATCAAGAAAGTTAAATCAAGATGATTCAAGTCAAGGAAATAATGCAAGATGAAAGATCTCAAGAACTCAAAGTCAAAAGATGAAGGCTCAAGATCAAGATCACATAAATGACACCGAAAGAATGTTATCGATCGTCTTAAGCATGAATGAATAGAGCCATTATAAATAGGAAAAGAAAAACAAAGACCAAAGAAGGTAAAACTCAAACGTCATATCTTCAACATTGGAGAAGATAAATTCAAATCAAGATAACCTCCATTAAGAACGTCAACGTTAGGGAGATCAAGGAAGATCTCAACATTGAGGGAGATTGTTAGCCTTAATTCTATTAAGTCGAACAAGAATGTTATCGGTCGTCTCAGTTATTATTAGGTCTTGTATCGTAATAGGCTAATCGGGATAAACAGGCTTGGACTTTAAGCAAGTAATGTCTATGTAATAGGCCAAAGCCCAACGCAAGCCAAGCCCGACCCATCTACGAAGTCCATACGCCATTAGATTGATCAAGGGTATAAATAGACCCTTTCCACACATGGAAAGGGTGATGGTCATTTATGTGTGTGTTTTCATATGTGTAAAAGATCCTCTACCTATTTCTCTTAGTCTAATATTCTTCTATTTCCTCTCTTTCTTTCTCTTATGGTTTAAAGCTTATTTAAGCTTATTGGGTTTGCTTATAGCTTATTGGTATAGCTTATGTGTTGTGATATGGATTAGTTATTGGGATAACAGTAGACTTCATGATTGTTGAGGATATTAATTCAATTATAGACCCTAGGTTGTCACTAGTAGTACTAAGGAAACCTTTTGTGGAAATATCCAACATGACTCACGACCCACCCGAAGGTGTTGTAAGATTCATTAACGGGACCGATAAAGTTACCTATAAGATGCCCCATAAGATAGAACAGTACAACTCACTGTCGGACTTAGAAAAAGAGCACACAAAATTAGTCTACCTTAGGAACGAAGAAGACAAAAGGAGAGGAGTGGAGTATGTAATGAGCAAAATATTAGGATTTTATAAGGAATGCTTAGAGCTTGGACCCGAATATATGAATGGAATGGACGATGAAGGAGAAGTCACATAAGAACGTGTGACTTCGAGTCTAGCTACAAGACTCGTAAATAAAGAAAAGTGCTTTTTAGGAGGCAACCCAATATTTACTTTTCCCGCATATTAGGAGTGTCTTATGTTTTAACTCTTTATTATTTGTTTTATTATGTTTGAATTAGTAGTAATCATGCTTTGTTTGTTTGTAACTTCGTCTTATTTGCAATCAAAGGTATATTGCATCAAAATAAGTGTAGGGGAAATATCATGTTTTTAGAACCAAATTCAAACATTTAAAATAAATTATTTAGATTAATTCGCGTCAGTTTCGAGTCATATGATTGTAATGACTAACTCCAGGTTTTTATGCAGTGCTTCCTTCAGTTTTGACTTATAAAAATTAGGTGCAGGAAATTTCTCATTAAAAACGAAGAAGAAATTTTCACAGACGCTGGAGACGGAATCAGGATTTATCCTGACGGCGTCACGTGTCCAGCTATGTAAAACTTTGATTTTTTTCTAGTATTCCTGAAAATTAAAATGTGCAATATTTAAAATCTATAATTCTTCTATAAACCTGCAGAAAAACCTATGATTATACCATTACTATCATCCTATCTTTACTGCTTTCGTAGAGTAAAAACCCTAAACTCTTGTTGTATATATATATATATATATCGCGCCGATTTTATGCTTGGTGTAGTTGTCTTTGTCTTGGATTACAGGTTATATTTGATGAGAAGAAGCTTGGAAGTTCTTAGGAAGTTTCATTGGATAAATCTTGGAGGAAGATTTAACCAGTTATCGCATGTTTCTTCTCCATTATTGAGCAAACTAGAGGAGTACTAGTTTTTTTGACTTGTTTTCTTTTCCCTTTATTCGTTTTTACAGGTACTTCTATAGAACATTGGGGACAATGTTCAACTTAAGTGTGGGGGAAAATACGCCTTAGAAACTATTCCTTCATTTACCATTGGCTTGTTTCTTAAAATAATGGGTAATATATCGAAACATAACATAAAAAGGTAATTTTGACTCAAATTAAAAAAAATTTATGACACATACTGATGAAAACCTAGTATTAATAGCGTCTCATAGATAGGAATGTGTTGGGAATCTTTCATTCAAGAAACTTGATGATTAATAAGATGAATATCAAGTTTAGGGGAGGATTGTTAGGAATTAAAGATTCCTTAATGTTGTTTGAATAAATGAAACAAGAGGGACTAAATCGACATAATGAAGATTCTACAAATAATGGAAGATTGTAGAAGATATGGTCAAAGATATGAAGATCAGGATTGATATCCAAATGATTTAGTTTCCTTATGATATTAAATGTGTTAACTAGGAAGGTTGAATACATATGGAAAGTATTAATAAGTATTAAATATGATGAGTAGGTTACAAGGTTTATTAGGAAAGTATTGATGTAGAATACTTAGGAAAGTATTAATTGTATTGTAACCTACTAGGACTCCTTGTACTATAAAAGGAGGTCCTAGGGTGTAGAGAAAATACATCAATCTCTACACAATCATCATATACACGTTTTACTCATAGTTAGTTATAGCTTCAAGGTTGTAAACCCTATCACTATTAAGAGTGATCGTATTAATATATTGAAGCTGCAACGTTTGGTTAATTGTTATTATTCTTCTTAGTATCACAACCTAGTTTCCGCATAGTTTGTGATATTCCCAATCAAAGTTTCTACCATAGTTGTCTTGGATTTATCCAATACAACTAAACCTTATATCAGCTAAGGAGTTAAAGATCTGTTCAGAACGGGATCAACAAGTGGTATCAGAGCTGGTTGAGAAGCTTTGAATAAGAAGAACACATTTTCTACACACAAGATTTGTTTGTCGAAGAAGAGATGGCCTACAGCTCAAGTTCTTCAAATGCTAATTCTAAGGTACATACTTGTTCTACTGAATGTGAGCAATCATATGCACAACTTAAAAAATTATATGATACTCAAAGGGAACAACTTGGTGATGCTAGTATAGAAATTCAAGCCTATAATCAAGCTTTAAAAAATGTAGTGGCTCAATTAGTTACTCATCAGAAAAATCAACTTTGATATGAGGAAAAGATTAGATTTATGAAAATTGATTTAGATGACAAAACTGATGTACTCACATACCATAAAAAACTATTAGCAGAAGCTGCAAAAGAAAAAGAAGAATTAAAAACCAAATTAGAACCATTTGAAACTTCTTCTAAAAGTCTTAATACACTGCTTAATAGTCAATTAAGTGCTAATGATAAAGCTAGTTTTGGGCATAATGGTGCAAAAGAGTCTAAAGTAAGTGAAACAATTACTAGTGTGTCTAAAGTTGAAACAAGTAATTCTAAAAATAGTAATGATAAAGTGGAAATGCCTAAAATTAAAACTATTAGGATGAGTGAACCCATCATTGAGGAATGGGAGTCTGATAATGAAGATGATAAGATTGTAGTCAAACCTAAGGAAGTAACAAAAACAGTCAAACCTAGCTTTGAAAAGATTGAATCTTTTAATGCTAGGAATGAAACTATTAGGCAAGCAGAAAACCCTAGGAAAAACAATAAGAGTCCTAGAGGAAATAAAAGAAACTAGAATGGTATGATAACTCAGAAATTAGGTGAAAATTTTGAGTTTAACTATAAGGCTTGCTATGCATGTGGTAGTTTTGATCACCTGCACTATACCTGTAAACACAAGAGAAAGATTAATGATCAAAAACAGGTTAAACAAGTGTGGAACAACTCAAAGAGGGTGAATCACCAGAACTTTGGTAGATTTTCTCACCCCAATCCAAAAAGTAACATAGTTCTACAAACAGTACTAACTAAGTCAGGCCTAGTATCACTTACTACTGTCAGACTAGTTAATACTGCTCAATCCATGAAAAATAATGAATGATGTTATGCCAACAACATACTCTTATTATAAAGCATATTCATCTGTTAAAAGACCCTTTAACAAGAAAACAACAAATTACAACAGATATTTCAACAAAAGAGTTAATACTGTTAAGAGTACAAGGGTTAATACCGCTAGGCCAAAAGCAGAGGTTAATACTGTTAAGGCCTCAGCTAGCCGGGTTTGGAAACTAAAACATGAAGAATTAGACCATGTTTTCAAATCTAATAGTGCATCAAAGACCCTGACAAGATATGATTATGTTGATGCACTAGGCACGTTCAAGTCTGTTCTGGCTTGGGACTTCAAAAGACACTAACTTTCTTATTGCAGGGCAATTCATAAAGAGAGTGTGATTGTGTATTACTGTGGTTTGTATTTTTGTGCTTTGTGGACTAACTTTTTGCAAGAAAAGCAAATAAAAGTGTTAGATGGAAAAGATAGTTGGTGTCGTTCATATTGTTGCTGCTGTATGTTTTGAGATATTCTAGAAAACTAGGGTTTTTCACAAACTCTAAACAGAAGGTTCAAGAAACTCAAGGGGTTAAGAAGAAGGTTTATAATTTTTATCACAGCAGGTTAAAGAGTAGTATGCATATGGTTTGTGTGTTTGAAAGTCACAGCAGGTTGTTGTGTACCTATCTGATTGGATTTGTAAAAAGTGAACATGGGATTGGCTGCATGGTTATAATATTGATGGCGTAATCAGCAAGGGTAACACTTGAAAGTTTATGTCAATGGTGCTGATATGTATTAGTACTGCTAGTAACATTAGTACTGCTAGTTGTTACTTAGTACTGCTAGTACAGAGAACTTAGTACTGCTAGCATGAGTTTTAAAAGCAGTTAGTTTGTGATTGTTGTCGTGCTTGTATAAAGTATTATGGTGACAAAAGGCTATTGGTAATGCTCATGGTTTTGTTATTCAGTGGAAGTGTTGTGGGTTTTGTAATTTTGATGCTGCTATCGCAGATAAACAACAATGATGAAGATACAGCAGGTGTAGTCTTCAACTGGTTGCTATGATAAAGTTTGTGACAACAAGGGTTTACAGCAGATACAAGTTAATACTGCTTTGGTCGACTAGCAGACTTTTGGAAGTATAATCTTCAACAGGTTTATTATTAGTGCTGTCAATACAAGAAGAATGCTGTTATGAAGTTACTTAAAGCACGTTGTGATCTCAGTGAAACCTAGATTACAAGGGTTTTGTTTTAATCAGAAGTTTGTTAAGAAGAAGATTTAGGGTTTTCCAAAACCCTAATAGAGTTCGACATGGAGGGTTTACAGCAGCAGGTCACGATCATGTTATTATATGAAGGTCTGATGATGGTCGTGTTAAAACAGCAGGTTACAAGATTTGGTGATGTATTACTTATGGTATGGATGTGATCGTTGCGAAGCCCTAATAAGGTTATTGTATATTGTTACTCTTAATCATTGAAGCTTATAAGTTATTATGTTTATGGTTGAGAGTATAAGTATAATAAGTTACTGAATATGTGCTAATAAGAATGAAAAGCAGATGAAGGATGATAGTAGCATGTTGGTTTAGAAGGACGCGTTTATTGGTTTAAGATGTTGCTACTGTCACGACTACAAGAGTAAACATTTAGGATTTATGAACTTTTTAATAATGTTGTTCGATCTCGTGATGATGTGTGATAAGAGAGATAAGTTTGGTTCGTGTTTGTATGTAACAGTGGTATACAAGATTAGTACTGCTAAGGTTTTGGAGTTAATGTTGTTGGTCTTGTTACTACTGTTAGGGTTTTTATGTGATGGCGGCTGAATGATTGAAGAAGAAGGATCATGGTTCGAGCAGGAATATCCACTATTCTTAATGCTAACAGTATATGATTAATATTGTTCGTATACATTTGATGCTGCTCGTTTTAAATTTTCTTGCTGCTGCGTTTGTGTTTGGATACGAAGGATAAAGAGAGGCGTGTGTATACTGTGTTTAGGGATATGTCATGATACCCTAACAGATATATACTCTTTTTCTCAATTTGAATTGGGCTGGTTCTTAACAAAAGATATTAGAGCAGATAGTTGATGGGCTTTCACTCTAGATATGTTATGAGCCAGTTGTGTATGTTTAAATGATGATGGTACTGATGTTTGGTGAACTCTATGTGATGCTGGAATTAATACGTGTGATATAAGTTTAGTGAAGATGGTATATATGGTATGTTTTGATAATCATTGACTGCGTGATCTTTTGATGGGCCTTGTCTTAACAAAAGCAAGTTTATTGATGTGAAGTGTTCATTCATTGATACTGCTACAAGTTTTGATACTACTGTTCGTTGGTTGAACATTAGAATTCTTTAGCAGGTTTGTGGGATAATCGCTGGTAAAACCCTATTATGAATGGGTTAATGGAGAACAAGAAGCATTAAAGGTTTCGGGTATAGATGCTACTGTGTTACGATGCGATCTTTGGTGATTGGATATGGCAGTTTGATTGTTAGTAGATTATGGTGAAGGGTTGGTTAGTGCTACCAGAAGGGTATTAATACTGCCAACTTTGATCAAACTGCTAGTATTAAAATGAGTTTGTACTTCTAGCATTGTGCGATATTAGATAAAATATACAGTTTGGTTCTCGGATAGTTTGTTCTTAGCTTGATCTATGGATAGTGGTTTTGAGAATTGGCAAGCTACAAGGGATAGGAGAATTTTCAGGTGTTGGTTTCATTTCAACATAACAAATGGTAATCAATTTACCATGTCTAACCGACACTAAGAATTGGCTATTCCAGTTTAAACGACATCTGGTAAAGAATTCTCAAATCCGTTGATAGCTGATAGTTTGCTAAAAACTATATGGTTCTCAACTCACCATGCTTCACAGTTAAGAGTTGGCTAGTACAAAGCAAACGGCTCTTGGTAAAGACTTCTCAAATCCGTTGATGGCTGATAGTTTGCCCAAAACTATATGGTTATCAATTCACCATGTTTTAGAATTGGCTATTCCAGGGCAAACGGCAACCGGTAAAGAATCATCAAATCCGTTTATGGCTGGTAGTTTGCCAAAACTATACATTTCTGTGATTCACTTCAAAGTGATGAGGATAGTTTTGAAATTATTGAATTGATGATTCTTTGTACCAATTTTCTTACCACGGTTTGTGATTTGGAGAATTTAAAAACCACTTATCTGATAATTAAGAAAGTTTGGGTGAGGATGCATCCAAACAGTGGAGAATTGATGATGCAGATGCAGAGGTTACCTTCATTGATGAGACTTCAAATGATGCTAGAAACAAGAACAACAAGATTTCAAACATCAATTAGAAGTGAAGAAGTGTTTGAATACATCCTCCTAGTGATCAAGAAGCTTACATTGAAGAAACTTGATGATTAACAAGTGAATATCAAGTTTAGGGGAGGATTGTTGGGAATCTTTCATTCAAGAAACTTGATGATTAACTAGATGAATATCAAGTTTAGGGGAGGATTGTTGGGAATTAAAGATTCCTTGATGCTGTTTGAATAAATGAAACAAGAGGGACTAAATCGACATAATGAAGATTCTACAAATAATGGAAGATTGTAGAAGATATGGTCAAAGATATGAAGATCAGGATTGATATCCAAATGATTTAGTTTCCTTATAATATTAAATGTGTTGACTAGGAAGGTTGAATACTTATGGAAAGTATTAATAAGTATTAAATATGATGAGTAGGTTACAAGGTTTATTAGGAAAGTATTGATGTAGAATACTTAGGAAAGTATTAATTGTATTGTAACCTACTAGGACTCCTTGTGCTATAAAAGGAGGTCCTAGGGTGTAGAGAAAAGACATCAATCTCTACACAATCATCATATACACGTTTTACTCATAGTTAGTTATAGCTTCAAGGTTGTAAACCCTATCAGTAATAAGAGTGATCGTATTAATATATTGAAGCTGCAACATTTGGTTAATTGTTATTATTATTCTTAGTTTCACAACCTAGTTTCTGCATAGTTTTTGATATTCCCAATCAAAGTTTCTAGCATAGTTGTCTTGGATTTATCCAATACAACTAAACCTTATATCAGCTAAGGAGTTAAAGATCTGTTCAAAACGGGATCAACAGTTAAATAGCTAAACAAGGGTTTAGATCTTATTGTTTATCCTCCTACATCATATTAAGGTTATTTAAAAACCTTAATCTCTTTACATTTGTGATTTTACGCATATATAATATTTGTATAGTTAATCACCATCTAAGGAAATTATTTACATGTGAAATTGAATTTTTACTGATGATCATGGTATGATATACTTTGTCATGTGCTATATTGTTGTTAAGAACATGTGAGGATGGAAGTATATACATTATATAAGTGTGGTTTATATATAAAAGCCTATATAAACAAGTTACCTAAAATGTGTATTTATAAAAGTTCATGAATAAATAAGTATGTAGACATACGGATATTGTGATTCTTGGAAAATATATGGAAAACTCATGGACTAGGGACCCTAAGGATGTAAGACATGTGATATAAGTTGTTGTAATGGACTTGTAACAAAGTGGTTAAACTAAAAAGTTATAAATACTAATTTTAAACACATTTTAATGAAAACTTCAAAAGTATCTGTTTTAATTCGAAAATAAAAGTATTTATTTTATATTTTTATAAAATAACACATCTCATGAGGATTCCAAAAAGGTAAGACACTCGAAAAACCAAGCTATAACAAAGGAGATACGTAATTTACAAGATTTAGTTATAAAACGTGTTTTATAAAAAAAAAAATTATAAAAACTTTTTTTATGTTTCACTTCTGATATATACAAATGATTATTTTTCTCAGATAGTA
>BQNB010004965.1:36999-104673 GCA_026074375.1 Tanacetum coccineum | reverse complement strand
AAGTATCATATGTAAATATGTACATATTCATCATCAAAAAGAAAATACAAAAATATAAAACCCACAAAAATCCATAAAAATTAGAAAATATAAAATTCCAAAAAAAAATAAATAATAAATAAATAAATAAAAATAAAATTTTCAAGACATGTCTTTCGTTTATCGATAACATTTACAGACCTAGAAATGTCATTCAATAATGACACAGGCCTTTAAATGAAGCTCGAACGGAAGTTCAAACTTTTCAAAACATGTCTAAATGGCTTGCAGTTATTTTAGACTGCAACCCGGTTTCCAAACTGAGGAAAGATCGTCGCCAAAAAGATGGTTGTTCCTAACAACGGGTAATTAAGTTCTCCCGGGCATGGATTACTTTATATCCGTGCATCCTCAATCTAATGTACGTGTCAGTGCATTATTTATTGATTAGGAAGAGAAGTCTTCTTTTATCCTTATAATTTTTTAGTCTATGATTCTTCAGAAAATTATTTGGATCTCACTGGTGGTTTCAAAGACAACGGTTCTACATTGATCGACACACATCTAAAGGTGATCGCAGGGCTGTACGGACCCTTTGCGTATCTGAAGTGTCGTCCGAATTGAAGTCTTTCCAATGTATGGGTACAATTACATGAAGAAGATTATCCTTCGTCACGCTGATCTCAAAGAATATGTCATCGCGGAAAGGGACTTCAAATATCTATACCCTAGTGACTTTGAAGATCTGTACTTGTTGAATCTTCAAGGTCACTTGAACCATCTCACACCCGAAGATAAAAAGATTCTCACTACTGCTGTCAACTTATGGACCAGAAACTTGGTTATCAGACAACGCGTAAAAGACTTCCAGCTAGGGATTGAGAGCTACCAGACGCAGTTAAACCTCACCAAACCTCGATGGGATGTGGTATGTGTTTAATTACACATACCCTTTTCCATTTAAAACGGACTTAAATGACTAAAAACGTACCAAAAATACATTGTATTTGTATGTTTTGCATTTGAATTGTGCAGGAAACGGATATTCAAGAAAAGGACGAAAAACAAAGCCAAAAAAACGACAAAACCAAGCACGGAATGGAAAAGACAAAGTCAAATCGTAGCCAAAGTCAGTAAAAGTCAGAAAGTCAACCCCGCCAAAGTCAAAAGTCAACCAAGTGAAGAAAATACAACTTAAGGGACTAAAATTGCCAAACCTCAAGTTGTGTTACAAGAATAAAAAGACAAGGGCTGAACTTACAAATTGGGTGAAGTATAACTTTAGGGGCCAGTTCTGCCAAGCCTCTAAAGTTGTATCATAAAGGGACGAATTTTGCAATAAGTTTTTATAGGTTGAAGGGGCAATTCTGCCAAACTTTCAAACCTGTATTATCAAAAGGGTAAAGTTTACAATGAAGTTATATGAGATGAGGGGCCAAAACTGCCAACTTACCCAAAGCCATTTTTCCCGCCCAACAAAGCCTAGATACAACTCACGGGTGTCTCCCCACCCTTTTACCATGCAACCTCTACAACCCCTTGGGTAAGACATCTCCCCCTCCTCCACTATCTCTCCCCAGCTTTATAATTGCTAAATTAGCAATCCCACCACTTTCCAAGCTTTTCGATGGCTGTGATTGACTCAAAAGAAGCACAAAAGAAATTGAAGGCTGGGATTTGTTTTAGAATCACCTCACACAACTAAAACACCATGGAAGTCTCTCACAAAGAAAACACAAGCTGCATGTCCAAGAAGAGAAGACTTCGGCTATAAATAGAGCCTTTTGTAAGCCTTGAAGGCATCTTAGATAATCTTAGCTTAATTTTTCATATAACTTAGCTTATTTTTAGTTTTTAAAGTCATTTACAGCTTTTTCTTTTAGCTTTGTAACCCTTTTAAGTTTTAATGAAAATTTGAGGTTTAAAGTTAATTTACAATTCCAAGTGTTAAGCTTCTTAATTGTGTTGTTTTGTGTTCAAAAAGCTCTCAATACAGCTTATTTATAAGCTGCTTTAATTAAGTAAACTTAAGAAGTTAATTAGTTAAGAAAAAATCAAAATAAAAAATCCACACTCAAACATACCACAGCTTATGGATGATAAGCCAGTTCTGGATGGGCTTATGGACACTACTAGCTTGTTTTACACAAGCTAGAGCTTGTAGATTCTTTGTTTAACCCTGTTTGGAGCAAGGGAGTTGTAAGTCTTTATTTTTCCTATTTTGTTTATTTACTGTAGAACTGCTTATTAGTGCTTCTTTGTTACTTACATTTGCTTATTTATGCTTTATTGCGATGTTTAGTGCGTATCTTGCTTAGTTGTCAGTTTAAAAGTGATTTGTTCAACATTCTTAGTTAGTACTGTTAGTTATGAGTTAATACTGTTAGATTGATTCAGCTTATTTAAGTGCTTATTCTTGATTGAAATCTGCTTATAAGTGTCTAATTTTGTCACTTGATAATCTGTTTTTAACAATTTAGGACCAAATTAGCTTAAAATAAAAAAGAAAAATGATTTTTGAAAACTTTAAGGGGTATTTTCAACTAGCAGTACTAACCCTTAGTTAGTACTGCTAGTTCTCTTTTGGAATTTTCAACTAGCAGTACTAACTCAAGGCTAGCAGTACTAACTCCAAGTTAGTACTGGTAGTTAAAACTGTTAGTACTGTTGGTTCATTATTGCTTATTAGCTTATTATTTCTGCTTATTTAAGATTTCCTTAGCTTTTTAGAGTAGATTAAGCCCATTTTCGTTTACTGTCTTTAGTAGAGCTTATTTAAGCTTATTCGCCTTTTCAAAGCAATTTTAATAGTTTATCAGTTTGTAGCTTTTTAGCTTATTTGCCATTTTAGTTTATTCACGGTCCTCACAGGAACCGAGGTTAATGCAACCGAACTTTGACGAATGACAAAGCCATATTCGTTACCAAGCTTTATTGTTAACTGTTGTATTTCAGGTTTACCTAAAGATAGAGATGCAGATGCCTCGTTCCAGTAAATTCAATTCACAACCCCATGCTCACACTTAATGTTTCTAATCAAAGACATCATGATAACTGAAAGTCCTACAACACAGCTTCCGTAACTCTGATAAGTACTATCATGATCAAGAAGAGTGTGAGTATGCGGGTCCGAAAGTCACAGCTTCACATGAAGGCAATATTCCACAACAAGGATAATTAAGAGTTTCAAAGTGGATGGTGATCTCAAAGAAAGCTCAAAGATCACTCAGGTCCAAGGAACAAAGATCGCTACTTGATGTACAACGACAAATGTTGAAGAATCAAAAGACTACAAGCCAGAATCAAAGATTAATTCAAATAGAATGCTAGGATTCAATTTGTATTTTCTGGGGTGACCTCCCTTAGGGGGAGATTGTTAGGATAGGTTAGCTCGTAGTCTTAGTTTTAATCGTTTAGTTACCATACGACTTATGGTGTTGGGCCGGGTCTTTACCCACTTGTTAGCCTACTCTATGGCCCATTTAGGGGCACCAAACTCTTGTATAAATACCCCTTTCCAGCCATGGGAAGGGGTTGGATGTTCATTTTATAACTTACACACTCTAAGTGATTTTCTCTCTCTAGAACTCCTACTTTCTCTCTCTAAACAATTTGACCAAACATTAATCCTAGGCTTGTGTTATGATATCCAATATACTACACCTTATTTCACATTTTTGTAAGGTACATCTGGAGTTTGCAGCTCCCATGTACAATTTTATATGATATGATATGATACGATTTATGTTGGATTATGTAGTCTAAGCGTGCGGCATGCTTTAGACTTTTGTTTCGAGCTTGTGGGCACTCCTTTGTTATCCTTAATTCTTGATCATCGCTTATTATTTCGTATGACATTTGTTTAGCAGATTCTAGGGATCCGTTTCATTCAAACCTTCATTTTATTTCCGTTATTATTATTAAACCTGTTGACTGAGCGTTAGCTCAGCCGCGTTTTCTTTTCCTGCGGCAGGTGCTAAGCGGGAAGCTGGGATATGAGTGTTGAGAGTAGGATCTTTTAGAGGACCCACCTTTAGAAGAACCTTTTTTATTTGGGATTTGTGTTTTAAGACATTTCCTTTTGAAGATTTCTTTCATTTGACTTTGTTGGAATTTAATATTGTTGGAAGTCATTTTATTTTATGACTTGGTATTTTGATTAATAAAGTCTTCCGCTTGCGTTTATATGTTCTGATATGACACCATAATGTAACTCTTGGTCTCTTTATCGGAGCGGGATGTTACACACCATGTTTGGATAAAACAAATTTATTAGATTCAATCACTTGTTTATAACCACAATTATTCAAAACACTACTAGAAACCAAATTCTTACTTATATTAGGAACATGCAAAACATTAAACAACGAAACAATCTTTCTAGAACTAAACCTAAGATCTACACAACCACGTCTATGCACCAGGGCTGCTGACTCATTTCCCATGTGAAGAATAGATCCATAATTCAGCGACTCATAGGTCTTGAACCAGCATTTATCTTTACACACGTGAACTGTTGCTCCTGAGTCAACCCACCACGCAACATCATCATCTTGCACAAAGTAAGCTTCAGATACATATGTAACATAATAAACTTGAAGAGATTTATTAAATATATTCTGACCTTTCAGTGAGTTAGATGAACCATCCATCGAGCCCTTTGTGCCTGAACCATTAGCTTTGTCGCCAACATTAACACCTTTGCAATCCCTTTTAATGTGACTAGTTTTGCCACATTTCCAACAAGTAGGTTTTGCCTTCTTGTTAGGATCAGCCCTTGTGTTATCATGATGTTTATGTTTACCCTTGTTTTCATTGTACCTGGAGGAGTTGTTATGATCCACCATATTGACAACTAAAGGACCAGCAACATTGTTGCCTTTTGGCTTGTCACTATCCTGCACCCTGAGGGACTCCTCAATGCGTAGATGACTACCCAACTCAACAAGAGTTAACTCCTCCTTAAGATGTTTCAAGGTGTGCTTGAAATCTTTCCAAGAAGGAGAGAGTTTGTCAATGATACAAGAGACCTGAATGGCCTCATCCATGTTCATCTTATGTTGTGTAAACCTTTCAAGTATACTAAGAAGTTCATTGTATTGTTCCAAGACTGGTCTTGAATCAGTCATTTTGTAATTTGTGAAATTACTAACAAGGAACTTCTTACTTGATGCATCCTCAGCCATATATTTGGCCTCTAAGGAATCCCATAGTTCTTTAGAAGATTCAACATTCTGGTAAATATCAATTAAAGAATCAAGCATACCATTGAGGATTAAACCTCTACAGACATAGTCATCATTGTCCCACTTAGCCCTCTTCCTAATTTGATTTGTTCCACGGTGGCATTCTCACCATTTTAGGTATAGGAGAAGTGAGCACAAACACCACACTCATAGCAGCAACAACCATTGATTATCACAAATCAATCTTCTTTGATTGTTGTTTGTTGTAGATCCCAGATCAGGGTTAAGACAATCAATAGCCTAGCTAATTACCAAAGATGGTTATCAGATATCACTTGAAGTCGTGTAATTACTTTCCAAAGAAGATTATCTGGGTATCACGAATACCTCCTTGGAATAAAACCAAGCGTTTGTTCTTGTTCTAGGCACAAATCAAGAACCCTGCATTTCTATGTGTTTTTGTTTTCTGTGTGTTTTTCCATGCAATTATGATTCATATTTATAGGGGATTTACTCAAAACATAGTCGATGGGATTAATGAAAGATCAGTGGCCAATTAATCTCTTCTATAATTATCCTCCATAATTTAGGAATTAGTGGTTACATGACTAAATTAAAGATATGGTCATTTAATGCAGTCAAATCTGTCACTTAAATAGGCAAAAGTTGTTACAAAATATTTAATTTAGTCAAACCTGCCACTTAAATGTTTGTAACCACCCATTTAATTCTAACCACTAAAAGAGTCAGGGAAAATCAGTGACTTGATGGGTGTATACTCCGTACCTCCAAACCCATTTCCAGGTATGATCTGATTCCCACAATTGCACTAAATTTCCAACATCTGCAACCAACCTTGGTGATCCTTCAAAATTTTATAACAATGCTTCAATGTAAAGTCAGGCCTGTAGATCATTTTGTATTCTGCACACGCTTTTTGGTACACATCATTGTCATTTGAACCATTCGTGATTTGCTTCAATATTATTGATGATGGCGCAAAAAGAACCAATTCTAGGGTGAACTCTATTTTTCCATTTGCTAACGATCGAGTCATAACCTGTTGATGAACCAGTTTCCTTTTCAAAGTACGTAATAAACGCATCCCAAAACCCCTTAGTCTTTATACTGTTTCCTACAACATTATTTTCTGACACATCACACCAAGCTTGGCACAACACGATCTCTTCTTCCACTGTTCGCTCTTTTGGCGGCTCCTTGGGATCATTCTTCTTGGCCCTTGCTATACATCTCGAGGGCTTCTTAGGTTTGACGGGTGACACCTCTTCGACGGGAGAGTCGTCTTCTTCGTCTTCGTTAACTGGAGCTGAACCGTAACCCATAGAATAATTGTGGTTTGGGTAACACTCTTGACTAAACATTAACTGCTCAAAATCTATATCAAGATTGATACGATTAACCAGAGAATAAGGTTGATTTGCTTGGGAAGACATCGATGATTCCATAGTAGGACGATACAACCCAATTAGTGATTGGTAAAAAGCATTTTGATTGTTATACGGAGGATGGAATGGACGATTTTGATAAAACATATTATTTTGTGGTTGTTGTGATAATTGTGAATGATATTTAAAACTAAGGGATCAAAAGCGGATGGGTGGTGAAACACCAAATAATTGAAAATTCAGATCCAGTGTTAAATGCGGAACACTTTCTTGAAGTCAGGAATTTAGAGTTTTTAATTTGGGAGTTTTCTTATTCTTGTTAAACATGATGAGTTTTTGAATTGGGAGAAGTATTTTGAAGTGACGACTGGCACCCTAGTCAGTCGACCGACTCGGTCATGCCTCCATAGTACATAGCCTCAGAAAAAAGGATGCATGATTTTGACAGTAGAGTAGTAGTTACATTTATCGTTTTTGTTTGGTAGGCGTGTGAATTCTAATACAGAAAATCATTACGATGGTAGTGCAGGAACATTAGTCAAATGTATCTGCTGGTTTACTGATGCAGATTGTGTTTTGAAGCATATTAGGGGCCCTTGGCGGGCGTTCATGATTCTGATGTACATAACTTGAAGCAGCATAGATGTACATAATTTGAATTAGCGGTGTAACTGTTTGTTGTACCACACTTGTTTCACCTATTTAATATCCTTTAATTTTCTCTTTATTTGAGTACAAGAACTAGTATGATCTATAATATATACAAACATACAAACTATTAATTATAATATTGGTGTCAAGAACATCCGGCTATTTGAGTTGTAAGTCATAACATAGGGACATCTAAAACATATAAATTATTAGATCTTAACAAGCACATCTTGTAGGAAATAGTGACACCGTTTATGTATAATTTAAGTTATAATACCAAGAAGAAAACTTACAATATACTTTGAAAAGAGTATATGACGAATCTGAATAAAGTCCAACCTGAAATGATCAACAAAGATGACTGAGGCATGTGTTGGACACGCTTCCCTTAAAACAATTTCGTGTACAATAATCATGGTTGTTTCCTAGGGTACAACGGCCGGAGCAGGAGTACTGTCGGAATTGACGAACTGTACGAAATTCTGCTAGAATTCTTATGTATTTTAGTGTGTTTGGTCTATTTTATGTATCTGAAATGAGAGACTAACTCTCAATTTATAGTGAAAGGAATCAAGAAAATAACGGTCAGATGATTAATAACACTAATAGCTCATGAAGACAAAACCGTTACATTTGACCATATATTAACTATTCAAGTTAATTCCCATTAGTGTATCTGATGACCATTAATTGTCATTCAAACCATAATTTAACCATTATTTTCCAACTAATGGTTACTCATAACCATTTTTCCCTCCATTCCAACTACCATTCTTCGAGACTCGATATCTCATTCACACTAACTCCGTTTTGAACATATAATGGCTCATTATAGAGCCTTAACCATAATAATTATATTCACTAATAATAATCTATGTCCAAAGTTAGTGAAAACTCATTTTTTCACTAAATTTTTCCAACAATCCCCACATGAATGGAGATCGAGTAGAAACTCACAAAAATTCAAATAAAATTTCAGCGGTTGAGTCTTGCATAGGATAGGTAGGTGTCACCCTTTGAACTTTCCCTTGTGACATATACTTAGCCTCCTAGCAGCCAGTAGAACTTGATGTCTTTGAACTGTCTGCTATTTGTGTAGACGACAATATATGTTCACACAGGACTCTTCCTGACACTGTCAACTCCTCATAGTCATGTTCGTTATGGTCATGAACACTAGCCTGGTTCTGCAAGAGCTTTTAGGAAATGCGCCCTCACATTTCCCTTTGAAGCGACTCCACTTCTCTCTTACATAGGTGATTCTCCACTAATCATTTAAAACATATATTTTACGATTATGCTTTGTGATTTCATGTTGAATCATTAAAGCCATATGTTTAACCTCATATTGTCATTGTTATAGGAATGGACTAGGAAGTTTACTAACTCCCTTAGATGGATGAAGAGTTTATTACTCCCCCCACAGTGACCTCCCTTGGTTTATACAATTAGGTTGTCCTATTGAACCCAGATCTTGGGATCTCCATTCATATGGGTTAGGTTTTCCTTCATATAAACTTTTCCGGGGCTTTAGTCCCATTCCTCCACACAACTCGCTTTCTGCTTAGGCCTTTTATAAGCAGATCCATAATGTTATCCATTGACTTTACATAGTCAATCGTGATAACTCTAGTTGAGAGTAGTTGTCGCATCAATCACTATCTACGATGGAAATGTTTTGACATACCGTTTTACATTGTGATATGAGATCTATCAAATTCTATTGACTATCACACTTTATAAACATGGTCGTTACCGGTTTCCGCCCTCTTGGTATGTCCTTTATGAATTAATATAAATATCTCGCATATTTTCTAAATTTATCTCAACTGATAAATTCATATTTCATCATAGATTTAGCTATAAACGTTTATTTGAAATACTTTCAAGATTTCTAAGACATAGCTTCCCACTTAGCGTAAACTCATACGCTCTAGTGGATCTAGATTCTTATATATAAGAATCCATACTTGTGTTACTCTATCATTTGATAGCAGCCGGAAATCTCCCATAATGTAATATCGTAAGTATCACAGTACTCATGTAATACTATTCAAATGATCATCACTTGAATTATTGGTATATCTACTTGACCTGGTGATCAGGTCACACATACATCATTAGACACATAAGAAGCCCAATATTCTTTGAGTATTCAAAATCGACAACATCTTTACCTCTATTTAAAATAGATTTAAAAATATGTCATTAGTTTCTAGCTGGGCGGTAATCCCCCACATTGAATCTCTCAAGAATATTGTCCTTATAATGTTTTTGACTTCAAAACAAATCCACATTGGTTCACATCCGAGAACCATATCAAACAACTAATGAAGTTCATGTCAAATCTTGACTCCAGCATGTCATTAGTTGATTTGTTCATCTTTTTATCATTTCTAGTATACCATCTATGTATAAACACAACAGTACATATATATGGATTCAATCACACATACATCCATTAATTTTGAATCCATATTCTTACATGATATGGTCAAAAAAATTTGATGTCATTGTTTGTGAGCTTGCCTTAAGCCATATAATAACTTAATAAGCCTACAAAGTTTGCTCTCTAATCCAGGAGCCATGAAACCCCCAGGTTCCTCCATGTGAATCTCTTCCTCTAAATATCCATTTACAAAAGCAGTTTTACATCCATTTGATGAACTTCCAGATTTGTTATGCGGAAATAGCAAGTACCATTCTAATCGAGGTTATTCGTGTAACACGCGAATAAGTATCAAAGTAATCTAGACCTTTGTGTTATCTAAAACTTTTGATTACCAATCTTGCTTTGTACTTGTCAATGGTACCACTGGATTTCATCTTCTTCTTGAAGATCCATTTATAGCCTAGTGGTTTACAACCCAAAAGTAAATCCACGAGCTCCCAAGTATAATTTTGTAAAATAGAATCTATTTCACTTTTGATGGCTTCTTTCCATTGAGGCCCTACTGAGGAAGTAACCGCTTCTTGCTAAGTGTTCAGTTCACTTTCTACCATAAAATATAAAATCGGGTCTAAACGATTTCTCGATTATGGACCTTTTGCTTCTTCTAGGTTCAACATCTTCTTCCTCAGATTGATGATGTCTCTCATCTTGGAGATTATTATCATCTCGTTGTCTCTAATCTTGGATAACTTCTTCATCTATTCTAGATGATCTTTCAATTTCCTTCGTTAACAAAGAAATTTATTTTCAAATAAAGAAGCACTTCTTTATTATGTTTTCGTATCCTTGTGTATATCTACATACACAAAGAAACCATAAGCACCACCATTATGAGCATATATACTAAGAATATGCAATTCATGGTTTTGGGTCCTATCTTTTGAGGTTTAGCTGCTGGAATTGCAACTTTGGCTAGGCACCCCCACACTCGTAAGTATTTATAAGATGGTTTTCTTCCCATCCATAATTCATAAGGGGTCTATTCCTTTTCCTTATGAGGTATCTTATTCAAAATATAATTACCCGATAAAATGGCTTCCCCCCCCCATATGTTCTAGTTTAAACCAAACTTATCAACTTGGCATTTGCCATTTATTTCAAGGTGTGGTTTTTCCATTCAGCAATCCCATTCTGCTGAGGTGAATAAGGTGCGGTGAATTCATGTCTAATTCCATGTTGTGAACAAAATTCAGCAAATGGAGATACATATTCACCTCTCATATCACTCCTTAGTACCATGATCTTTTTATTTAGTTGATTCTCAACTTCATTCTTGTATAGAATGAACTTATCTATTGCTTCTTTTAAGTAAATACACATAGCAGTATTTTGTACTATCATCGATAAAAGTGATGAAGTACTTGTTATCTCCTCTTGTTGGCACTGATTTTAAATCACACACATCTGTGTGAATTAGATCAAGAGGGTCGTTTTTTTCTTTCAACCGAATGAAAATACGATCTTGTCATTTTCGCCTCAACACAAGTTTGGCACTTGTGATTTGAGTCAATATGGAATGTAGGTATACAATTTAATTTCATCAAACGAAAAATGGAATTGTAGTTAACATGACCAAGTCGGCCATGCCACACGTTCGAAGACTCAACTACATAAGTTGAATTAGCGTTCTTTTTAAAAAATTCGTTTTCAGTAACAATTAAATCAAATTTGAACATTTCAACATGGGCGTAACCTATACCTACAACCATTTTATTCTTGGTTAACACAAATGTGTTACACTCAAACGCAAGGCAAAACCCATGCTTGTTGAGCAACCATCCGGACACACGATTCCTACGAATCTCTAGCACGTACAAAATGTTCTTGAGTTCTAACTCTTTTCTAGATGTCCATTTCAATATCACATCGCCCTCACCTTTAATGTTGGCTGTGACAGAATTTCCTATGAAAAGTTTTTCACCATTGTTAATCTCTTTAAACGAACTAAAGAGACTTTTGTCTAAGCACACATGACGGGTAGCACTCGTGTCAATCCATCACTCTTTTGTGTTTGAACCTGCTTGGTTCACTTCTGAAATCATTGCAATGAAATGAGATATCATTTTACACACAGAAAAATTACTAGGATACTCAATCCCGAATTTGCACAAAAATATATTCTTTCCACTCGAAATAAAACTAGGCAAAAATGCACTACGCACAAGTTTTATAGTCGATTATGACGAATAAATCCAAATTGTTTTCTTCCTTATAAATGGTGTACACAGAATTGTTTTAAGATTGTAGGAAATAGAGACACTGTTTATGTATAATTTAAATTATAATATCAAGAAGAAAACTTACAATATACTTTGAAGAGAGTATATGACGAATCTGAACAAAGTCCAACCTAAAATGATCAACAAAGATTACCGAGGCACGTGTTAGACACGCTTCCCTTAAAACAATTCCATGTACAATAATCACAGTTGTTTCCCAGGGTACAATGGCCAGAGCAGGAGTACTGTCGAAATTGACAAATTGCCTAAAATTCTGCTAGAATTCTTGTGTATTTTAGTGTGTTTGGTCTATTTTATGTATCTGAAATGAGAGACTAACTCTTAATTTATAGTGAAAGGAATCAAGAAAATAACGGTCGGATGATTAATAACACTAATGGCTCATAAAGACAAAACCGTTACAATTGACCAAATATTAACTATTCAAGTTAATTCCCATTAGTGTATTTGATGACCATTAATTGTCATTTAAACCATAATTTAACCATTATTTTCTAACTAATGGTTACTCATAACCATTTTCCTTCCATTCCAACTACCCTTCTTCGAGACTCTATATCTCGTTCACACTAACTCCGTTTTGGACATATAATGGCTCGTTATAGAGCCTTAACCATAATAATTATATTCACTAATAATTATCTATGTACAAAGTTAGTGAAAACTTATTTTTTCACTAAATTTTTCCAACATATATAAAATCTACCAAATGTCCAAGTAAATAATGATAACTTCTGTGTTAAATATGTATACAAACCAGTTGACAATCTGCATTTTATTAAGGAAAATTTCTTCAAAAATCAAAGAATGTATAAAAAGCTCATGTCTGCTCAAAAAGGTATAATGGGTATAAAAAGCTCATTTCAAAACACAAAAACATATATAACCCTTTGAGAGGGTGTTTGACTGTTATCATGTTTCCATGAAGCGATTATCTCATTACTACCACTAATAAACACATACATAAGAATGCTATCCAACTTTATAACTTATTGAAGTGAATAGTATTCATCATGTTTATAATGAGTATTTTCGAGAATACACTTGGCCAAATGATCACACTTTGTTATTAGATCCCGCCAAACTCTAGCAATTTGTTAAGTAATTTACAATTCTGACGCTTTATCACAACGTGTGACTAAATTCTCACCCATTGTCAAAAGCTAAATTAAGTATCCCCTTGTTGTGAAGAGATCTGATACCGGGAACACATTTCTGATCCCATCGTCAATACTAATTTAAATGGAATCATAAAGATCATGTCTTTAGGATTTCTGGTTAATAAACAAATGACTTCAAAGATGGATGTAAATCTGACTCAAGCGACAGATCGTTGTAGCTAGCTTGCACCAAACTTATTCAATAGCACGAGATCTAAACCTAAGCCCAAGTGTGTGTTATTCACCATATAAGAAACAACCTCAATAAATAATGGTGCACTATCTTCAAATGGATTGATACAAAATCATCTTGCTAATGCATTAAAGGAACCAGTAGGTGACTTTTTTTATTCACATGTACTATTCTTTTGTCCCACATCGACCAAACTAGCATTTTTTATATACTTTATAAGATGGAGACCGGCGACTATTCTTGTCCCTTCAGGGACATCCAATAAAATTGGAACGATATAGAGAAGATTAGCATGGCCCCTTGCGCAAGGATGACACACACAAATCGATTTAAAAAGTACTAGTTAAATTCTTGCTTTTGCTCGGTATAGGCTTGTAAGTGCTATGTGAAAATCATCAAGATGGTTATGCAAGGTGGAATAATTCATTAAGGCACAAATCGATTTAAAAATCATCAAGATGGTTATGCAAGGGTGGAATAATTCATTAAGGCACAAATCGATTTAAAAAGTACTAGTTAAATTCTTACTTTTGCTCGGTATAGGCTTAAGTGCTATATGAAAATCATCAAGATAGTTATGCAAGGGTGGAATAATTCATTAAGGCAGATTGTGTTCTAAAGCTTGCTTAGGACTCTTGGGTATGTTTGGCATTTTCGATGTACATGATATGAAGCACCAGAACATTTTTTTATGTTGTACCTGTTATGAAGCAGATTGGTTGGATATCTTGATCGGGGCCTAAGTCCTAACTTGATCGTATTCCTTATGAAATAAGGATAATCCATGGCAATGATATATAAAACTTAAAGTTGCTAAATTATAACAAACCATATAATTTTGTTCAGCATAGTATACAAAATGTCCCAGAAACACAAACACTTGTGTTTTAACATATACAAGCCAATCAACAACACAAATTTTCTTCCATAAAATCCTTCGAAAACATTAGTAGTATATAAAATTGTTAAAATATATCATCTTCTCCCTGGTAAAATAGTTCAGGGACTAATTGTGACTTTTTGTATTTTTAGTTTTAGCTTATAAAAAGTTATGGCTCTATATGGCAAGTGTTTGAAAGATTAAGGGCTATTTTGGTGAAGTCTTCAAAGATTGAAGTCGGTGTTGGTCAAGGCTATATACACTGGATTTTCTCCAGTTTCTCTCACTTTGGAGATCAACTCTCTATCTCTCTCTTTAAAACGCTCCTCTCTCTTTCACTTGTTCATTGTAAACCCTAATTGAGATCATCTTGATACTATTGTGTTACGTTTGTAATAAACTATTATCAATTTAGATAATAGATCCACAACTGAGTAGCAGTGGAGGATAGTTTAGTTGATTGTTTTCTGATTGAGATTAGTTTTTTGAGTAGTACTTGTTACTCAAATTGAGATTTGAGTAGTTTTTTATAATAAGATTCGTAATTTCTTCATGGTATCAGAGCCAGGTTGCTCTGAATACGTTTTTTTATTAAAAAAGTTAATTAGGGTTTCGTAAAATTTAAGGGTTTTTCAAAAATAATCAATCAGTTTTTGATTAAAACTGATTTCTTGTAAGATCTGTGATTTAATTGCACAGATCTATTGTTAATTTCAAAAAAATCTTAATTTTGAAAAATTAGGGTTTCGTGAATCTTAGTGATTCTACTCTCTCTGGTTGACTGATTGGTAATTAAGATTGCTTAATCGTTGGATTTGGAAGTTTTGGGTTTGATTTTCTCTAGTTTTAGGAATTAGGGTTTTGTGGATCTTGGTGATTGGGTGTGGTTTGTGCTGATTAATCTGCTAACCTTCTTGACTAAGTGAATCAAGAAGATAGTCGGTTTGGTATTACTTTCCGCTGCATATCATTCAAAAGCTCTGTAACACCTCTTTATCTCTTTCTCTTGTTAGTGTTAATTGAGTATGTCTGCCTTTGATCTGCTACCTTGAATGGTGTGAAAGCCTGAGAACTTCTTTCTTCCTTTTTTGATTGTTTGTCTTATCTTTCTATTTGTTTTCTAGTTTGTCATCATGTTTGTTCATAATTCTGAGCATAATTCTCCTATTAATTCTGATCATGATGATGATATTCATGATTCTGTCACCAGAATAAGTAACTTAGATATTAGTGATCCATTACACTTGCATCCTAATGATACTACTGCTTTTACTGTTGTTTCAATAAAACTAAAAGGAATTGAAAATTATCAAGTATGGTCATGTGTTATGCTTTTGGCTTTAGAAGGAAAGAATAAGATTGGTTTTATTGATGGTTCTTGTAAAAGATCTAATACATATGAGGTTCTTGGTAAACAGTGGGATAGGGTGAATGCAATTGTTTTGGGTTGGATCTTGAATTTAATATCTGAGGAACTTTTCTTGGGTCAAATTTTTTCAAAAAGAGCTAAACATGTTTGGGAAGAATTAAAAGAAATTTATGACAAGGTTGATGGATCAATAATGTTTGGTTTACATAATCAAATTAATACTCTTAAACAGAATGGCTCTTCTATTGCTGATTATTATCATAAATTAAATGCTTTATGGAAATAGTATGATGCTATGATTGAGTTGCCTAAATGTGTTTGTAATGCTTCTGAAGGTTTTAAGAAGCATAATCAGTTGTTGAAGTTAATGCAATTTCTTATTGGATTAGATGATTCTTATATGCAAATTAGAAGCTCTATTTTGTCTAGAGAGACTTTGCTTGATGTGAGAAGTGCTTATACTACCATTTCTAGTAAGGAGTCTCACAAAGTTGCTGTTGGTAGTATAGCTGGTTCCTCTCAAAGGAACCAGGCTTCTGCTTTTGTATCTAATATGCCTAATAGCCAAAATTTTCAGAGATGTAATCAAAATTTCGGTGTTGGACCTTCAAGACCTAATAATATGAATAATAATAGACAAGGTGGGGGTTCTGGTTTAAATAATAACAGGCCAAGTAGGGTTCTGGTTTGATGTGTGAAAATTGTGGTTTTAATGGTCATACTATTGATAGATGTTTTAAAATCATAGGATACCCTGATGATTTTGGAAAGAAAAAGTTTGATCAAAATTTTAAGAAACAAAGTGTTTCTAATAATAATTATGTTGGGAAAAGTTCATCTTCTGTTTTTTCAGATGAACAAATGGCTACTCTCTTATCTCTTATCAAAGACAATAAAATTAGAAAGAATGTACATGCCAATATGACAGGTACTTATTTGAATCAAAGCTCTATAGTTCATAAAAATTTCAATAAGTTTTACTATTCTAATGCAAATTTTAAACCAAAATTGGTTAATTATGGAAAGATTGTTGATTCAGGGGCAAACCAACATATGACTTACACTGATAAGGGTTTAGATAATGTTCTTGATATTTCTCATCTTAAGATAAAAGTAGGTCATCCCAATGGGACAAAGGCCTTTATTTCTAAGATTGAAAATCTCAAGTTATCTAATGGTTTAACTTTGTATGATGTGATGGTGATTCCTGGATATTATGTCACTTTGATTTCTGTTTATAAAATGGCAAAAGAGAACAAGATTTGTGTTGTTTTTTATGAGAGTAAATGTTATTTTGTGAATCAGGATTTGAATCTCAAAAATGTTCTGGGGACTGGTGATCAGTGTGAAGGATTATACTACTATAATGAACAAGGTACTAGGGTTAATAAGAGTAACCTAAGTTTTCAATGTTTGTTATCTCAATATGATTGGCACTGTAGACTAGGTCATCCTGCAGAACCTGTTATGAATGTTTTAAAGAAATCTTTTAATTTTGATAAATCTGACAAGGATTTGTGTTGTGAGGTTTTTCAGAGAGCTAAGCAGACTAGGGAACATTTTCCTTTGAGTGATCATGTATCTAGTTCTCTGGGAGAACTTGTGCATCTGGACTTATGGGGGCCTTATAGGGTTACTAGTTTTGAAGGGTTTAAATATTTTTTAACTGTTGTAGATGATTACATAAGAGCTGTTTGGGTATATTTGATTAAATCTAAGGATGAGGTTTCACATTTTATAACCATTTTTTATAATTTGATTGAAAATCAGTTTAATAAGAAAATCAAAGTTTTTAGAAGTGATAATGGAACTGAGTTTGTTAATCAATATGTTAATAAATTTTATGCTGATAAAGGTATTATTCATCAAACTTCTTGTGCATATACTTCACAACAGAATGACATTGCTGAAAGGAAACATAGGCATCTTTTAAATGTTGCTAGATCTCTTATGTTTCAAAGGGGAATTCCTTTGAGGATGTGGTCTGAATGTATTCTAACTGCTACTTATCTTATTAACATGCTTCCCTCTTCTGTGCTAAATGGAAAATCTCCTTATGAGATGATATATAAAAATGTCTTTCTCTCTCTCATTTAAGACTTTTGGATGTTTATGTTTTGTTACCCTTGTCAATTCTAGTGATAAGTTTGGAAGCAGATCTGAAAAGTGTGTTTTAATTAGGTATTCTAGTGTTAAGATAGGATATACATTATATAGTCTTGATAAGCATCAGTTCATTTTTTCAAGAGATGTTAAGTTCTTTGAGAACATTTTTCCTTTTAAGGATTCTGATAAAATAAAAGATGTTACTGAAAATGTTTTTTAAGATATTAATCATATAAATTTTTTGACCTTGAATATCCTGAGATACCCAATGATGATGAGAGAGTAGACCCTAATCTGAATTGTGACAATAAAAAGTCACAGAGTGCTAGTAGCAGCTCTTCTGAGTCTGATGGAATATCTGTCACTGCTGATTTTCCAATCAATTATAGAAATGATGCTGATAGTAGTGATAACAATTTTGCCACTCAGAATGAGGAGGTTATCACACTTGAAGAGAAAATTTTTTGTAAGGGTAATATGGATCAAAATCCAAATATTGTTTCTCAGGATAATCAAAATCTAATAAGGTCTTCTAGACAAAGTGTTTTTCCTAAAAATTACAATGATTTAATTATGGATTCAAAGGTTAAATATGGGATTGACAAGTATGTTAGGTATTCCAAGCTTAATTCTGATAATTATTGTTTTATTACTCAACTAAATAAGAATTTTGAGCATAAGTCTTTTTCTGAAGCTTCTAAATTTCCTTATTGGGTTGATGCTATGAATCAAGAAATGAATGCTTTACTTAAGAATGGCACTTGGGAAATTGTAGATCTTCCTAAAGGTAGATAATCCATTGGTAGTAAGTGGATTTATAAGATTAAGTTTTAATCTATTGGTGAAATTGATAGATTTAAGGCTAGACTTGTGGCTCAAGGTTTTGGCGAAAAGGAAGGTATTAATTATGAGGTTATTTTTTCTCCTGTAGTAAAAATGGTGACTGTTAGATGCTTATTGAATATTGCTGTTTCTCAGTCTTGGCATATTTTTCAGCTTGATGTGAACAATGTTTTTCTTTATGGTGATTTAGATGAGGTTGTTTATATGAGACCACCTGAAGGATATTTTCCTTCAGGTAATAAGCGTGCAAGCTTAAAAAATCCTTATATAGGTTAAAGCAAGCACCCAGGCAATGGAATGCTAAATTAACTTCCACTTTGACTGAAAATGGTTTCAGTCAAAGCAAGTCTGATTATTCTCTTTTTACTAAGACTGATAAGGGTGTTTTTCTTGCTTTACTTGTATATGTGGATGATATTATCATTACTGGTAACAATGTTGCTGAAATTGAAAAGTTTAAGGTTTTTCTTAAATCTAAGTTCATGATTAAAGATTTGGGAAAACTTAAATATTTTCTTGGAATTGAAGTTGTTGATACTGAAAAGGGTATCTGTCTTAACCAAAGGAAGTATGTTTTAGATTTGTTATATGAATATGGCATGCTTGCTTGTAAACCTGTTGATACTCCTTTATTATCTAAATTTGTTATTTCTAATGAGGCTACTGAAAGTGATCCTGTTATTGAGAATATTACTGATTATCAGAAGTTAATGGGTAAACTTATTTTCCTGACTAACACTAGGCCTGATATTTCATATGTTGTGCATTGTTGGAGCCAGTTTATGCATTCTTCTCTTAAGTCTCATCTCAAAACAACTTTTAAGATATCAAGATATCTGAAAGGTTGTTTAGGTTTGGGAATTCATTTTGTCAAGACTTCTGGTATGTTTCTTAATGCTTTTTCTGATGCTGGTTGGGCTAAGTGTATTGTTACCAGGAAGTCTGTTACAGGTTATTGTATTTTTTTGAATAACTCTTTGATATCTTAGAAGAGTAAAAAACAAAACACTCTTTCTAAATCATCAACTGAAGTAGAGTATAGAGCTCTTGCTTCAGTTACCAGTGAAGTAATATGAATTTTAAAAATTTTAAAAGATTTAAAAATTGAAAATCTTTTACCTGTTGATCTTCATTGTGACAGTAACTCTGCAATTAAGATTGCAGGCAATCCTGTTTTTCATGAAAGAACAAAGCACCTTGAAATTGATTTGCGCTTTGTTAGAGAAAAGGTTTTAAAGGGTGTTGTTAAAACTGTGAAGGTAGACTCTGCAAATCAAATTGCAGATGTCTTTACCAAAGGATTGGGTACAATTCAACACAAAAATTTTCTGAAAAAACTTGGAATGTTTGATATTTAATAGGTTGAGATGAAGGGGGGATGTTAAAATATATCATCTTTTCCCTGGTAAAATAGTTCAGGGACTAATTGTGACTTTTTGTATTTTCAGTTTTAGCTGATAAGAAGTTCTGGCTCTATATGGCAAGTGTTTGAAAGATTAAGGGTTATTTTGGTGAAGTCTTCAAAGATTGAAGTCGATGTTGGTCAAGGCTATATAAACTGGATTTTCTCCAATTTCTCTCACTTTGGAGATCAACTCTCTCTCTAAAACGCTCCTCTCTCTCTCTCACTTATTCATTGTAAACTCTAATTGAGATCATCTTGATCCTATTGTGTTACGTTTGTAATAGAACTATTATCAATTTAGATAATAGATCCACAACTGAGTAGCAGTGGTGGATAGTTTGGTTGATTGTTTTCTGATTAAGATTAGTTTTCTGAGTTGTACTTATTACTCAAATTGAGATTTGAGTAGTTTTTTATAATAAAATTCATAATTTCTTCAAAAATATCATGTGAAAACTCATAAACATATAATTATAGTGTTTGGATGTCTTATAAATGATTATCTCATTATTACTTACTTGAACACAAATATAATTCTCAGGTGTCAATCTTTTTTCTTTTTCTAGAGTATGTGACTGTGTAACCAACTGGGCTAGCTCAGTTGGCCACCAAGGGTGTCCCTGGGGAGGTTGTTACCACATGCGAGAGGTCTCAGGTTCGAGTCTCTCCGTGGGGGTTTTCCTTCAAGGTGGGAATCTGTGAGGTTCTGCCTCATAGATGCGTCGATTCGAGGCTGGCAGGGACTACCTTCTGGGTATATACTGTGGAAACTGAAATCGAATCACTAATTATTATTCGAGGCAGGCAGGGACTACCTTCTGGGTAAGTATTGTGGAATCGAAAAACTAACTTAGTAACTGTACTAACTCGCCGTTTAAAAAAAAAGTATGTGACTGTGCTTCATGCCGCGGTTAAAATACTTGAATCCACCCACTAACGAAATGTGAACAAAGGCGCAAACTTTCATTAGGTTTATACTTATTCTAAAGACAAATAGAAACATAAAAACAAGACTGATGCCTTAGTTTTCTTCTAGGTATTAACAAATTCTAACCAATAATGTTCGTTGGTTACAATATATTTCTTTGGAACAGGGCATAAATAACACATCTAGACTATCATAATTAGAAGCAAATTTTCTAGCTAATAACACATCTAGGCTTAAATATGAATTGGTTCAAATTGGTTGGCGGAACAAAGTTTTGGGAGCAACATCGCTGTTTTGAGACAATTAATAAATATTACTTGCTTGATTCGGTATAACTGAAAAGGATATATCTTGATTTTAGGTAGTTATAGTTTTGAGATGTTAAGATTTGGTTAAAACTAAGGGTGACATCTCCGTTGTGGTTGGAGTTAGCAGTCATTTTTAAGTATGTAATTGCGACAAATCATGTCAATCATAACTCGTATATTTATAAGTAAAAACTACGGAGTATTTAACATGTTTATACAAATAGGTTTGCGGAACAGCAAGGTTATATACATAATTAACCTGTAATAAATTTAACAAATTAAATTTATGTCGAGTCTTTAACGAGTGGTGATTTAACCTGATTAAACTCGCTCAATTTAAACACAGTGGGTCGACTTAAACATAACCGACTCAACCATAAGGTGATGGTTAGCTTCGTAGACCATAGCTAAAACTGGATAACTGGGCTAAGGCAGCAAGTGTGCCAATCCATATGTACATATGCCAAATCACAATTTTGGAGGGATATAGCAACTAACGAGTCTTACATACCACATATGTCGCATAACAAAAAAGCTTAAGAAAAATAACACCAGTTCTACTGTATTATCATTAACTTGTGTGCTTTAATCAAAATTTTGAAACTATTTAAGCTTGTATTTGGACTTACATTTATCGACTTATACAAGCTTATTGTATATCATAATAGACTTATACAAGTTCATAAAATTTAAAATAAACTACTCCCTCCGTCTCAAAATTATTGTCCCCCGACAAAAAACACACAGTTTAAGAAAAATGCATTTATTACTGCTTTCTCTTTCTTACTTTTTGACATAATGACAGTTTTACTCTTAACTAATTAATTAAAGTCTTCTTTAAAGTTTGTAATAATAATTTCAAAAAGGGTAATATAGTAAACTTTATCAAGATTCCATATCTATTTTTAGTAGTGGATAATTAATTTGGGACATCCCAAAAAGGAAACATGGACAATAAAAATGAGACGGAAGGAGTAGTAAAATGACTTATGAAAGGGAAGACGAAATCACCCGATCAGGGACGGAACCAGAACGCGAAGTAAGTAGATATACTTAGAATAAACTAAACAACACTACATACATAATTTTTGGGGACCTGGTGCACTTAAAAATGCGACACACGTATCCATGGGTGCCCCGAAACATCCCCTGGTTCCGTCCCTGCACACAATGTTGTTAGCTTAATAATAAGCCTAACAAATTCCCCCTTGAACATAAGACGAATTATTTATAGTTTGGAAGCCACCTCATACCCATGCCACTGCACATCCATTGTGGGTAGCAGAGAAAAAGACAATCACCAACAAAAATCCTCAAAATTGTTTCATTTATTCTCTTTACACCAGAAACAAAAACACAATTCAGAAGTGATTTTTACATAAAACAGCAACCTCGTATACCAAAAAAAACACACCACTTCATAAACCATGAATCTGTTGACGTTGTGGAAGCCGAAACCTTAACTCAGACACCGAACTCTTAACAGCAACACCATGCCAACATATCCCACCACGACACATCTCATGTTCCACTTTATCATCTTCACTGCCACGTGTCACATATGTAGCACCTTTACGTGACACATCCCATGTTAAAGCCCCTAGCAACATAACACCAACTGCCACCGTGGATAATATCAAAACTGTTAATCCACTGAAGCTTTGACATGTCACATGCCCATATATCTTGATTATTGCTATGATGATTAGATATAACATCATTAAGTTACGTACCACCATATCTGAAATTGCCATCACAGTTTTTTTATTAAAAAAAAAGTATGATATGATATGAAAATGTCTAATGGATGAAGAATGTTGGGTGGGTTTTTTTTGGGTTTTTTAGTAGTTAGTACCTTACTCTTATCTACCCATGATAAAGTTTCTGGTTAAATAAAGGTTTTCGGTGGGTGCCTACAATTTTTGGTTAGATAAAAAAAGTTTTTAGTTTCAAGGTAGGGTGCAAGATTTTATGCATGATGTATATGTGGTTGTGAAATGAATGTTCCGTAGTAGGAAACAATTTTCTTGAATAATGGATTTGATACGAGTGATATGGTTTGGTTGTAGTTTTGCTTTCTTACAATTAAGGTCCCTCGAGTTAACTTTTTTTTACTATTAAGGCTTCCGTATAAATAACCTAGTAGAAGAGACCACATACAACGTCAACGTGTCTCTCACAGTCAATTGCTTGAGGATAAAGGGTAGGGGGAGATTGGTATGTTTGGCATGCAAAATTAAAAAATAATCTATTTAAAATATAAGTTTGTTTAGTAGAAGAAATTATAAGAGATTATAAAAAAAAATCTTTTATAATCTCTTAAAATCAAATCCTACTTCATGTAGCTTATAATAATCTCTTTTCATAATTTTCATCTCCATCTTTATCTACAGCTCCATCACCAGTTCTAGCAATAGTTACTTTTGCCAAACATATATAAGACGAACTGTGGAGCTTCTTTTGTCAGATTACATAAGTTTTGATAATAACGCATAAATAACTACAATTACGATACATGAATATAGTTCTAGGTGGGCTTCCTAAGCTTTCTAGGTGATTTTAATTAGTCACAAATGTACTATTTTGTCCATGCTCTTAGCAATAGAGATGCAGCTAGTTTTGGGAAGGCCAATGTTGTATTTCCTTTAAGCAGTCATAAGTAAAACCTTAAAGTTTTGGGAGGGTCGTGGCCTTCCCCGATTTCCACTGAGGTCCGTCCATGCATATGTGTACATAGTTGCCATGTTTCTAAGTACATAAACACGTAACTAGTTTCTATTAAGCTTTTCTAGGCAACTTTAGTAAACTCACATTTACATATTTCTTTACATATGGTACGTATTGAGGGGTGGGGATAGTCGATCGTTTGGTTTTCCACGTTCGGTAAAGACACTAAGGTATAACCTTCTTGCACAATAATTTCTTATACATCGGAAATTAATTATGAGTTTATATAAAAAAATTCTTTTTTCCTAGATAAAAAGAATCACAGATTTGTTTTCTAGATATAGTTTTGAAATATTATTTCATTTTCTTGTTTTTTGAGTCATGGTCTGTTTTTTTATGAAAATTATACCTTTTAAGTTTCATCAAACCATCGCGCTCCGCATAATCCGTCACGTCTTTTTTTTGCTAAAAAGAAATTTTTAAATAAAATTTCCTTTTTTTTTCTCGAATTACCCTCTCGCACTTACGAACCATTTGCGGTCAGTTTTTTTTTCTCTTTTTTTCTCAAAAAGGTTTTAAATTTTAAGCTTTATTTTCTAACAAAAATTTTTAAACTAAATTTTTTCCTTTTTTTTTTCTCGGAATACCATCTAGCACCCCTACTTTTTTAGTCAGCGGTCTGTTTTTTTATAGAATAAACTTTAAGCTTCTCAAACCCTCGCTAAAACTTTAAGTTTCCCTCATAATCCTCACTCGCTCGACTAATCGTCCGCAACGACGCTCGGTCGCCAGTTTTTTTTCCCTTTTTTTTCCAAAAATTTCTAAAATAAAGTTTTCAATTTTTTACCCTCGGATAAATAACCATTTATCGCATTGCATTAAATGGCCCTTTTGCATTTTGTGGATTAAATGCACCGGGTGACCGGGGTTGCATTTAATATGCCAGGCTAACCTACCCGGTCAATTCGGGTTTTTTTTTTTTTTAGAAAAAAAAAATTTGTTTTCTTTTTTTAAATACTCTCTCGCACTTTTTTAGTCATCGGTCTGTTTTTTTTATGAATGTCCGAACATTTAAATTTTTTTTTTTAAATTGTTTTTTTGCTTTTTTTTTCAAAATATTCACTCCACTCTTTATGAGTAGCCGGTACTTGTAGGGTGGAAGTTGGACCTGAGACCTGTCCGCCCTACGGTTACCCGTTCCTTTTTTTTTTTACGAAATAGCCCCTGCAATTATTTCAGAGAAAATACCCCTATCAATTTTAATTTTTTTTATTAAAATACACCTTTCCCCGAATTAGCGGTCGACCGTAAGTTTTTTTTTAGAATGGACCAAAAGACAGTGCTTTAAATCGGTCGTTGCTTAACTGACCGTATAATTTTTTTTTTTTTATTGGCAAATAACATACAATTCTAAAACCACTCGTCATACCGAAACACCTGGCCGGCCAACCATTCCCGCCAGCGAAACGCGGGTTACCTAACTTGTTTCTTTACATATGGTACGTATTGAGGGGTGGGGATAGTCGCTTGTTTGGTATCCACACGCTTCGGTAATATGTGCGAAGACGGGTGTTGAATCTTCGATAACATGTGTTATTTAATTGTAGTGTTGTTAGAGACTATTTTTCAGGAGGGTTTTGTATTTGGTGGGGTTGTGAGGTTACATGGAGCTTGATTCTTTTTGTTGAAGTTGATTTCTTGGATTACTAATTTACGGTGCCTTTCTAAGCATACAAGATTATTTAAGAGAAGGGGTGTTGTTCATGTCTATGGTGGCTTAATTTGGGCTTTTCGGAATAGATGATTTTGCTGGCGTTTTGTTCCATCTTTCAGGCGAATATTTTTGTTATGTTTAGTGCTCTCGTCTTTCTTTTGGTGTCGTATAGATGTAAGCTACGTTTAGTTGGGGGTTTGGTTTTTAAAAAATCATCACCTTGTGTCCTTGTAACTTGTTCTGCTTCTTGCTAGTGTTTTATTTTAATAAATTCGCCGTTCAAAAAAAAAAAATAAGAAAAGACACTAAGGTTACAACTCTTCTTGCCAATAATGTACCTATCATCGAAATTAACTATGCGTTATTTAAAACATTTCTTTTTTCCTAGTAATAAGAAGCACATGATGTGTTTTACTAGATATAGTTTTGAAATATTATTTCATTTTCTTGTTTTCGTCATTGTCACCATTATAATTATAAATATACACATTAGGTGAATAATACGCAGTCGTTTTGAACTCGTGGGCCATAGTGTCACAAGTATGGCTCCCACTATTGGGCCAGCCCGAATTTAGTTTTTTTTTTTTTTAATTTTTATTTAGCTCAAGTAGGAGGGAAAAAAAAATTTAGGACAAAGTTTCTCGATTTATTTCAGATAAAAAAATATACCCGCGGAAACCATCTTCAGATTTGTTTTCTAGATATAGTTTTGAAATATTATTTCATTTTCTTGTTTTCGTCATTGTCACCATTATAAATATACACATTAGGTGAATAATACGCAGTCGTTTTGACTGTGGGCCATGTGCTACAGTATCGGGCTCCCATTTTGGGCCAGCCCGATTTTAGTTTTTTTTTTTTTTTTAATTTTTAATTTTTTATTTTTAATTTTTAATTTATGCACAAAGTAGGAGGGAAAAAAATATTACAAAAGTTCCGATTTATTCAGATAAAAAAAATACCCGCGGAAACATCTTCGATACCTAATAACTTTAAAATAATCGATATGGTCACAAACGTACAACCCATTATATTAAAAAAAACCCATATAGCAAAAAAAAAGATATCGAACCGTCCCAAAAAAAGAAAATATTCGGGAAAAAATTAACCCGTCCCAACGCAAAAACAATTTTCCCGAATCATACAAAAAAAAAGGAAATATCCGGAAAAAAATTAGCGCAAAAAAAAACAACCAAAAAATAGCCTAAAATCTGACCCAAAGTAAAAAAAATAGAAAACGGAAATTCCCGTAAAAAAAATTACCAAACCATCCCAAAAAAAGAAAATATTCGGGAAAAAATTAGCCCGTCCCAACGCAAATTTTTTTTCCCCGAATCATACAAAAAAAGAAAATATTAAAAATTAGCCCCGCCATAACGCATCGCCCAAAAAAAAACCCCGAAACGTAAAAAAAAATTATTCGGGAAAAAATTAGCTCCGCCGCAACGCGCGGGTTCTTTTGCTTGTTAAGAACATTCAAATTCAAAGGAGCAAATGAGAAGATATGACGTGTCCAAGCAAAAATGACATATATATTTCAAATAGTTGGTCCCAATGGTGTGTTCGTAGATTGTCTTCGTGTTGTCTATTTTTTGGTTGCTTCATTCCATATTTAGTATGACTTTAAGAGGCGTTTGGTATAATGTCAATTCAGTAAATCACAAAGTTGAAGGATGTAAAATGAAATTAACTACCGCGTGTGAAAGTCGACATAAGCACCGACAAGTGGACATTGAAGGCGTGGTCATCATACGCTTGACATACTTTTTTTCACTACCAATAATTTTTATTTTTAATAAACTATGTTACATCTGCGGCTTGAAATTGTTAGTTTATTAGATTTCAAAACTATTGACATAAGCACCCAACAGCCGTGAGTTTTTAATCATTTTATGGCAAAAAAAATTATGTATGTTGGACGACAATTCAGTAACAAAGAAGACTGGATATTTCCATGTACAGGGTCGTCGTTTAGCTAAGCAAGACAACCCATAATAAAAGTATTCACATTGTTATTTTAAGATGTTTTATATTGATCTTGCATTTTAACCAACAAAAAGAGGTTTTAGTGAAAATAAATTATAGGGCAAAGGCCATAAATAACCAATCTACTTATTCAAATGTACTAAAGTTCTTATTAAATTTTGTAAAGATACACCAAAACATGTATACATTCAAATTTTAGACAAAAATGAATAACTTTTAAGTGATTTGACTAATATACCATTTTTATTATTCATCTTCATCTGTCTCATTTACAAACCCAGATTCTGGCGATTAATTCCGGCAAGAACATTCACAGTCCAAAACCAAATCCAGCCAATATTTATAATCCACATCCAGACAAGATTCATGTTCATCTATTAATTTAACTCGTACTATCGACTTGATTCCCATGCTTCAGATTTATAACCACATCCATAACCCATATCCATAACGAGATCAAGAACATTCACAGCCAAAATTTATAAAAAAAAACCAGCTTTAAGATTTAAAAACAAGAAACCCACCCACCTTTATCTAACATTCCAAAACCCACCTTTATAAACCAAAACCAACATTTATAAATCAACCCACCTCTGTTTCGAAACCAAAACCCACCTCTGTTTCGGCAAACCAAATCCTACTTGTGTTTTGATATCTTGTTTCTGACAACAGGGACATGGTTTTGAATGGTCCTTCTCACAACAGCAACATATAATCCTGTGGGGTTTCAAGACTTGTATCTCTAGCAACATATAATTCGGATTATATATACACGTCGAGGAATATAGAAAGATAGGTTTATTTATTTGTGGGGTTTCAAGAACAGGGAGATGGTTTTTATGAGATCTAGGATTTTTGTATGTGGGGTTTTGGTTTAGGATGATTTTTTATATGTGTTTAATCACATATCATTTTTCTTTATTAAAACAAGCTCAAATGACCAAAAATACATGAAAAATACATTGTATATGTTTGTATTGTAAATTGTGTCTTGCAGGTAACAGATATATCAAAAATGGACAAAAACGAAGCCAAATTGGACAAAACCAAGCACGGGATTGGAAGAGCGTGAGAAAAACGAAGCCGAATGCGTGTTCATTTTTAATGGGCCAACACCGTACCCGTTTCATGGGCCGGGTCAGCCCGTTAACAAATGATAAAACATTAAGCATAAACCTAAGCCTTATACATTTCAAGTCCATTAATCCTTATCCATAAACGGTACAAGCCCAAAGAGAAATAAAACCCCAACAATCCATATCCGTTTCAAAGTCAAACCAAGAATAAGGTGGTCAAAATGATAAAACGAGTTACTGTGCATCTTCTTCCTTTCCCTCCCAATTTCACCACAACAATTAACACAGGGTAAATCCCCTTCACTCCACACACACGTACCCTTCTAGAAGCCAGCTTGACACGTCTGACACACCCAAGGCCACGCTGGCAATCCTAAACGTTTCTATTGGCTAATGAGACGTGGTGTTGATCTAAGGGTGGATTGAAGATTGGATATGAATCAAGGGCTTGGATTAGAGCTTGAAGACGCTCCTTTTGCTTCTGGATCCTTCTCTCCTCAACTATAAAAGGAGGCTCAGTCACACACATTGGATATCTAAAGTAGTGTAGTTTAGGAGTAGTATAGCTTAATTTTCCAGCTTAATTCTTGCTTATCTCTTTTATTCAGCTTAATGTACTTCTCTTTTTATTAATAAAAGTAATTTTCAGTTTAATTGTGTTCTTTAAATACAGTTTTTACTTATGCAATTTACTCAAATTTCTTAATAAGCTAAAATATTTACTCAAGCCCTCTTTAAGCTCAAATAAGCTCCTAAAAGCTTATTTGAGCTTGTTTGTTCACTTTCAAGTCAGTTGGTTAAGGTTTGTGGTTTTGAGCTTTTTGGATGATAAGCCGGAAATGGAAGGGCTTATAGGACTTCACCAGCTTATTCTTATAAGTTGTAGCTTGTAGATAAGCTCTAAAGAGCAATTCAGTCCTTGTTTGAGTAAAGGACTAAGGTATGTTTACTTTTCCTTATTTTTGTTTAATTTCAATCTCAGCTTATCAAACTGCTTATTATGCTTATTAGTGCTTATTGTTGTTTTTAGCGCGCTTAATCTGTTTTATGTTAGCTTAATATGTCTTAAATTTCTAGTTTAGATCATTATAATTAGTTTAGTATGAGTTTTAGTTAAAACTGCCATTTAGGAGTTAAAACTGCTTACTAGTATAACTTATCTTTTAATGCTTAACTTTCCTTAGTTTTTGCTTATTTGTCTTTTATATTCTTAGTTCTTAATATGTTTGTATAAATTAGGGCTTATTTGGATCTGTTTTAGCTTAAAAGTCAATTTTCAAGTTTTAAAGGAGTGTTTGGGTTAAGCATTTTTAACATTAGTTAAGACTGCTAAGGTAGTTTTTGGTAGTTTAATTAATTTTGTTAAGCTTTAATTTAGTTTAAAAGTTAGTTTTAATAAGTTCAAAATATGTTTTAACAAGTTTAGTAGGATTTTCATCATTCATCTAAAGTTCATAGTCTAAAAAGTTCATTTATAAGCTTATTTTTGTAATTCCTTAAAAATCCATTTGAGTTATTGTTTTTGTGGTTAATTTGAGTTTCTAATGCATAAATAAACATCTATTTTGAGTCACAACTCTTTGGAAAAACCTTTTAAGGAATATAGACCAAATTCACTTATGTAGAGCTAGTCTAAGTGTTTGTTCTTAAATGTCAGTTTATGCAGGTCATTTGTGGTAACAATTAGGTTTAAACTAGGTTAATTTTGATCATTTTTAGCTTATTGAAGTATAATATAAATTTGCTTTTAGTTTTTAGAGTGTCAAAAGTATATTTGCGTCCTTGAAATTTAAATAGCATTGATCATCTAGCATAAAAGTCAAATAAAAAGGTCAAATTTACAATCTGTTTTAATTAGAGTTTTTAGCTTATTTAGTGTTTTATTAAGCTTAATTCCAGTTTAAATTTGCTTATTGAGTCAAGGTCTAGAGCTGTTTTTAGTTTTTAGTTTTTCATTTTACTTTTTGAGTCTTATTTTTAAGCAGCAATTTATCACAAGAAGTCCAAAAATAAGTAGTTGAGTCTGTCACTTTCATTTTTCATTTCTAGCTTATTTTCTTAGCTTATTTGCTTAACTTCTAGCTTATCTGTGTTATTTGAGTATCAATCTTTATCTGTTTTCTCTTTTTAGCCTTTTCTAATTGCTTATTAGTTCTTAAAACTTAGCTTAAAAGTAGTGGTATAGTCCTTTAAGTTGCCTTTTTGAGTAATCTGTCTTTAAGCTTTTTGGTGCATTTTAGCTTATGTCATTAGCTTATTTCCTAGTTTTAAATGCTTATTGAGTTAAGATCTATGTCTGTTTTCAGCTTATGGGTGTCTGATGCTATTGAGTCCAAAAGTCTAAACAGTTTAAGCTAATTGTCTAATAGTCTTAATTAAGCAAACTGTCATTTTAGATTAAGTTTTTTTAGCTTATTAATAAGATCTGGTAAAAAGCTCTTTATTAAAGTTGTTCATTTTAGCTTATTCTATAGCTTTTTCAAAAAGAAAATTAAAAAAAAGTTTTATAAAAAGGGACAGTCACATGACTCGAACCTGTGACCTCCCCCTTAACACACCAACACCTCAACCACTGCGCCCTTGGGTCTTTTTCGTTATAGTCTTGTTTCATTAGTTTTTTGTATACGTTTTTAGGATTAAGCATATTTAGCTTATTTGATTTTTCATAGCTTATTAGTAACTGCTTATTTGTTCCTTTTTCTTTGTAAACCTCATTTTTAGCTTAAATTTTTTTTATAAATTTTCTCAAATTTTTAGGATTAAGTTTTATATTTTTAGTTTAATTTTTAGTATTATTTAGTTTTAAAAATAGTTTTAACTAGTTTAAATATCCAGAAAAAAGATTTTATGTTTTAAAAAAAATAGTTTAATGCATTTTAGTTTAGAAATTTGCATTTTGAGTTTTTAAGTTTATTATTTTTTCATTTTGTTATACGTTTTTGTTTTTTGAGTTATTAATTGATTTTCTTAAAAGTCGTTAGCAATTTTATTTAGCCTTTTATTTTTTTAGGTGAGCGGTTTGCCTTATGTGCTTTCACTTTGCGTTATTAGATTTAAAAAATCAAATCCAAAACTTAAATGACAATCAAGCTTGATTTACAATATGAACGTAGATTTTCCATTCACCTCTCACCGAGGAGAATGATACCCGTGTTGATTACTTATTATTCTTTCCTAAGAATAATTTATATGATACTTTGCTTATGTATATATATATATATATGAATCCTATAACTTGTGAAACATGTCTAGTAAAGTGAAATAAATTCTAATTATTTGCTTAGTATATTAAGATTTTATAGTATTTTGTAGCCTTAGTACCATATAAATGTTCGAGTTTTGTCTATTGAACTAAAACAAAAGACACCAACTGTAGTTCCATTCAAAAGCTTTATTCATAACCATCATATTGTTTATATTATAAAGCTATCAGTATTCATGCATTTTTTTAAACTTAAAAGGAGTCCACAAATTATTTAAATTAGAAAGGGTCAAAACACTTATTGAGTGCAAACTGTTATGAATCGGAGGCATTTACTTTTTGGATTATTAAGATGTATTTACGTTAAAACATAACACTTAACTGGTAATCCATGTTATTTTTACATCTTATATAAGAGTCTATTAGTCTATTATATTAGAATTATCCATGCGTGCCAAGTTTCCTTCTATGAATTAATCTATATCAGAACTTTGTAAAGTATCTTGAGAATTGTTTATTCACTTCCTGTTACTAGAACTAGTACTCACATCTTATGATCACATCATGCATACGAGCTTCTCCTTTATGATACTACATAGTACTGCCGAAAATAGTGTTACCGAGACCCGATTTTGAATTCGTGGTATGTGCTTAATTACACATACCATTTTCCATTAAAAACAGACTTAAATGACCAAAAACGTATCAAAAATACTTTGTATTTGTATGTTTTCACTTATATTATGCAGGTAACGGATATCCGACAAAAAGACAAAAAACGAAGCCAAAAACGACAAAACCGAGCACGAAATGGAAGAGCGTGAAAAAGTCAAAAAGTCAACCCCGACAAAGTTAAAGTAAAAGCCGAAGCCAAAATCAAAGAAATACTTAATGGGCCCACCCGTACCCATCTAATGGGCCGGGTCAACCCATTAAGGTATTATATGAAGACTTTATAAGCCTTATACCATAAAAAGGCCCTAAACCCTTTTTCATATTACACGACCCAATTTCAAAGCCCAAAACAAACTTAACAGCCCACACATAAGCTGTTAAGTCTGTTTCACCACAAGTCCCCAAAGGACTTTCCTTGCAACAAAAACAAACAACTTCAGGGACTGAAGTTGTTAACTTCTTATAACTTGACACCACAAAGGACTAACAACGCAATCAAACTATACAAATTCAGGGACCATTCCTGCCAAATCCCCAAACCTTTACCCTGTTTATCACTAAAACATATATAAACTACCATTTCAAGCTTTCCCGCCAAATTGCTATTCTTGTGTCTTCTTCAATCAACCTCTGCACCCTGCAACAAAACAACAAAACCATCACCCTCCCCCTCAACCCCACATCACATGGGTCAATTGCCATGTTGGCAATCCTAAACAGTCCCATTCGTTAAAGGAACAGGCAAAATTTCAATGGCTATGATCAAGGGACTTAGGCAACACTCAAGATGGATGACTATGATGACTTTGGGACTCTACTCACACAAGAAGCACACCCCTTGAACCCTCTCAGTGAAGAAGCACACATGAAGACCCAAGACTTAGAATTTTAGTATAAATAGGCCTCATTGTAAGCCTTTGGGCATCGAGTTTTATTTTTTTCAGCTTATTTTAGTTAACTTTAAGCTTATTGTCTTTAAAATTCAAGTATTGTAATCTGTTTTCTTAACTTAATAAAATTTGAGGTTTTTAAGATTTAAAATTCTGTTTTTAAGATTCATGTTTTATTAAGGTTCAAAGTGTTTTATAAGCTCTTTATAAGCTATTATTCACTCTTATAAGCTGTCATAACTTAAACAATGAAAACTTTCTAGTTTTGTGTTGTTTAAGAACTCTTTCACTAAAAATCACTAAAAAGCTCTTTATGGATGATAAGCCAAACCTGGATGGGCTTATGGCTTTCACTAGCTTGTCTTTGACAAGCTAGAGCTTGTAGATTAGCTTATTGTAAGCTCAGTTTGCCCTGTTTAAGCAAGGGCTTTTATAAGTTTTATTTTTCAAATTTTAGCTTATTTACTGTTCAACTGCTTATTTGTGCTTATTTATTGCTTATATCTGCTTGTTTATGCTTATTAATGATGACTAGTGCTTAAAATACTTAGGTTGTAGTTTAAAATTTAATTGTGCAAGTTTTCCTTAAAATCTGTCATTTTAGCTTAAATAATAGCATAATCTGTTTTTGCTTGTTTAAGTGCTTAATTCTTGTTGAAATCTGCTTATTATCACTTAATAGACTTGTTAGACATCTGGTATTGGGAAAATTTAGCTTAAATCAGTTTGAAAATGCTAAAAAGCTTGTTTAAAGGGGTGTTTGGTTTAACTGGTTTGAATGGTCAAAATGGGTCAGAAATTGTTATGCCTTTTGGGTCATCTTAGTTTAGCTTGAATTCATAATAAAAACCAGTTTTCATAAGTTGTTAATTGTCAAAACTTGATTTTAAGGTTTTAAAAAGTTGTAGTTTAAAACTGTAGTGATTTAGCAAGATTAATCAGTTCATAGGGATAGATCTCTGTAGGTTAGTTTTATTGATGTTTTTGTGCTTGTTTATATGTTAAAACAAGGTTGGAACCAAGCTTTTAAGGTCTGCATTGTTTGGTTTGTGTTTTGTCAAGTTTTGTCAAAATCTTGCTAAAGTACCTTTTTAAGTCAATACTGCTTTTTCATTTGCTTATTGTGGCCTACCCTGAATTTCAAAATGTTTTTTGAAAGATGTTATGAGTTCTTTGAGGTCTAAGCTTAATATGTTTTTAGGCCTTATAGTCATAAGGATCTGTTTGTGAGCTTAATTTTAAGCTCAAAATTTGTCATTTTCAAAGTTAAAAAAGGTACTCAGCATATACTGAGTGTGAACAACTACTTTCAATAAGCTGTTTCATAGCTTGTTTGAGTTTCAAAATGATTTTTGATTAATGATTAGTGTAGTTTATTTCATAAGCTTTTTAGTGACATACCCCATTAAGCTATAAGGATCCCTTAAGTAGCTTAAAAATAAGCTTAAAAAGTACCCTATAGGCTGTTTGGTTAACAGTCTTTGGCCAAAAGCTTATTTGCTTATTTGGCTTATTGGCTTATTGTACTTTCCTTATTTTGCTTAGATTTGCTTATTAGGTTAGAATAGAGGCACTAGTAGCTTATTGTGCTTAGGGTAGAGCTTATTAGAGCTTATTGGTTCTTTTAGTTTAGAATTTTTAGTTTAATAGATTTTAAGTGCATCTGTCATTTAGGCTTAGTTTTGGCTTATTTTCTTTGCTTATTTTAGTTCCTTAGTGCTTAATAGGGTTAGCTTATCATTGGTTTTTAGCTCATTTGTTTCCTTGTTGCTTATTTAGTCTAAAAAGGCTAGACAGTTTAAGCCTTTCAAGCCTTAATTTAAAAAAGCAATTTTGTCACTTATTAGGGCTTATTTTTGTGCTTATTTGTGGTTTCTAAAAAATGTGTTTTTATTAAAAGTGCTTATTTTTAAGTCCTTAAGACTTGTGTAAAAAATTTTGGCAAAAAAAATAAAAACATTAGGGAAGGTGGAAGTCCAAGGTGAGCAGGGCTCGAACCCTGGACCTCAACACCCTCAACCCAACGTTTTTAACACAACACACACAACCATTAGCGCCCTTGGGTCTTTTCCGTTAGAAGTTGCACACATTAATCTTTTATCATCTTTTTTACCCCTTTTAGCTTATAAGCTGTTTTAGTTTTTTAACAGCTTATTTTGATAAGCTTTTTTATCCCTTTTATTTTTCTTAGATCCAACACTATTCAAGCTACTTTTTGTAATTTTTTTAGATTTTTTATAAATCGTTTATTATTTTTTATATTTAAATTTTGTTAAAATCGTTTTTAATTCATAAAAAATTAAATAAAAATCAAAAAAATATAATTCTTTTTTTAAAATTTTCTTTTATCATTTAGCACTTAGAAAAATTAAATTTGCACTCGTAGGGTTAAAATTTTACAATTTGTTTTTTTAAAGAATGGGATTAGATCTCATTCATGTTTTTCGTGTTTTTAAGCTTAAATTGCTTTCGTTTTTGGTTTAGTTTTCTTAGTTCTTGCATTTTAGTCATTTAGGGTTCATTAAAAGTTAAAAAAATCACTTTAGGATTAAATTTGATAATTTAGGGTTTTTAAGTCACGTTTTTAGGATTCATGTTTGCGTTTTTAGTTTAAATTTGTGTTGCCTTAATTGTTTTTAGTATAGATTGCATTAATTTTCCCGTAGATTTAGAAAACAATCAAAATCTTTGTCATTCAAACATCAATTATCAAACCGACTCTCGAATTTCCATTTGCATTCCTCGTCGGGAAAACGACCCGGGAATATCATATACTACTCGGATTTCATTGATTTTCTTTCTTTAAACTTTTCAAGGGACACTTGATTAGGGTTGATTAATATAAGTAGTATATTATTATATATTATTTATATATACATTAAGAAACCAATCAATTCGCCGTTCTTGTTTTTATAGCATAGTTTCTAGTTCTTACTTATGAAAACATAGAGAGTAGATTTTTAGAAAAATCATAACTAGTACTTCCATGCTAGCTAACATTCTAATGTTTACATATATCTCAATTTTAGTGGTGATCTTATTATGATATCTTCTTAGCATATACAAGAATTTCTCAACCAAAACTAAAGATTAATGTTTGATTATCGATTGAAATGATAGTCAAAGAGGAATACCTCAAAGCTGTTACACAAGAACAGACCAAAAGAGGGCCGAAATCAAACTCGAAATCAAACACGTGCACGTACTAAAGATTTTAACAAGACACAACCGAACCCGGAATCCGAACGTACACGATCAGAAAGAAAAACAGAGTCCCATAACCCCGATCACAACCTCGATCAGAACTCGAGCTATCTCATGCTAATGAGACCAAAACCATGTAACTCGAACCAAATTCGATCTACCGCAAACCAGCCTGAACTAAACTCGAACTAAGCTAGAATAAACGAATCACAACCATGATCACCTCCAAAGGGAACCCAAACTTATTGGAAGGGGTCTGCTACTCTCCCACGCTGGTATATATGGAGACACAACTTTGTCTCGTGCTTGTTTACTAGGTTTTATTTTGAGATTGTGAAAGGAATGTATCAGATTATGCATATATGAATGTGTACTGAACTAAGTTATCAAAAAAATAGGATGAGCATGAGATGGAGCATTTGGGGGATTGGGTATTATAGTAAGAGATATAATTTTAGTTATGGGCCATAAGATGTTACTCCCTCCGTCCCATTTTTATTGTTCACGTTTCCTTTTTAGGATGTCCCAATTTAATTGTCCACTACTAAAAATAGATAGGGAAGTTTGATCAAGTTTACTATATTACCCTTGTTTGAAATTATTATTACAAACTTTAAAGAAGACTTAAATTAATTACCTAAGGGTAAAACTGTCTATCTGTCAAAAAGTAAGAAAGAAAAAGCAGTAATAAATGCACTTTTCTAAAACTGTGTGTTTTTTGTCGGGGGGACAAAAATTTTGAGACGGAGGGAGTATATTATTATCTTCAATTCAATTATTGGTGTAATGTATAAGCAGGAATCAAGAAAAAGATGTCGAGTGGATTCTCTTTTCTTCTTTTTGGACGGTGTATTATGGAAATATGAAAGAAATGGTGGACCGAGTATCATTAATGACCCATTAAGTTGAATGCACTTTTATCTTCTTTTATTTAGCTATTTATTTACACAAGTGTTAAAGGATATCATGTGTATTTCCTTTATTAGTATGTAAAAAAAATAAAAATATTCTCATTGTTATTATTACGATAACCAAATTTTAGGGTGTTATAACGCCCTTCTTAATTCGTAATACATATGTGTAAACTAAAATGCTCCGCCGCAACGCGCGGATGCGTTATTACTCGTTAGGAACAATATCTACCTCTCAATCAGGCCTAAGACAAGTTCAAACCTCAAGTGGTAGTAATCTAGTTTTTTAAACCTGAGCCAAATAATACTCGACTTAACTTAACATAACTCGATTTGACCCTAGTCATTCACCCTCACCATCTCATAAAAAGGCCAAATGTCATACATCACCCAGATCCCTTCCATTTTACGTAACTCAAAACACATAGATTACTTCATTCTTTGCTTGATTTTCAACCATTTGACTTTTGTCAGACTTAAAAATCGGATCAATCCTAAAACAAGTTTAAAGTTCAAGTTCTAGTAGTTTACTGGAGCCACACCATAATATAACATAACTCAACTCAGCTCGGCTCGATTACTAGGGATGAAAACGAAGAGGGTTTGGGGTGGGGCGGTCATCGATTACCAAAATCGTACCCCAACCCGCCTTGATTCCCATTTGGGATCTAACCGGGGCGCTTTGTTGGGGTGTGATGCTCCCCCAAACTCGCTCCGTACTCGTCGGAGATCTTACATGGTGTCCTTTTGGCCGGATTCTCGATTAAACCTGCAAACGGTTTCACGTTTATTGTATTTTTTACAACATTATCAATAACTCTTCTAGTTATAACCAATTATGCATAGTCGTATTAAGTTTTCATTATTAGTTAAACTTAAATAATGATAACTTACACTGTCACAAATCACAACTTCTCTTTAAAATGACATTAAACAAGCTTTTATGATCATAATTTAAAATCTTACAAAGAAAAATAAAATTTAAAAGTATTAAAAACCATATTTCAGTTACATACTTTGTAATACTATATGATTATAGATATTTACCTATGTCAAAATATGTTTCAAATGCGGCAGGTCGAGGATGTTATGCCTCCTTTTACGCCTTGAACCCGATTACAATCCATGTTACCTGGACAACCTCAATTAGCTCAGGTTTCATGTTCTCGTCAAGTTTGGATTACACCCAACAGTGTAAACGAGCCGAGTCGAGTCGAGTACTTCCAAGCTCGAGCTCGACTCAAATACTAAAAGTCAATCTTGGCCGAGCTTTAGATTTGAAGCTTGAGCTCGACTCGTCATATAAAACTCGAGCTCGATTATTTTCACAGTCAAGACTCGAACTCGATGAATACTCGGCATATGAAACTCAGCTCGACTTGTTTTTATGAAGGATTGAATCCTCTCATGTTTAATTTTGAACATAGAGGTCATGTTAGACTCGTTGTGAAAGAAAAATTATTTTTTAATAAAATGGAGGTCCCACAACACATGAGTCACTCTTTTTTTGCATTGAGATTCTCTAAAGTTTAAATGAACATGACTGGTAAAGTTTTCTCACAAACATAACAGTGAAGCCTACTGAGGGACTCGGTTTTCTTTATGTTTGTGAGAGAACTTTACCGATCATGTTCATATGAACTTTAGAGGATCTCAATCCTTTTTTTTTTCACTCACAAAAAATTCAACATTATCTCTCATGTTTAAGTTGAACGTGAGAGGTTCTCGATCCTTTTATGAAACCTTAAGTAATAAGTAATATATGTATACAAAAGAGTAAAAGTGTAATTTAATCAAAGCTCATATGGCTCGTATTTTCACGAACCAAGTATTTTAAAGCTGGAACTCGACAAAAAATATACTCAAATAGCTCGAACTCAAACCAAGCTCGTTTAAATCGAATCGATTTCGAATAATTTACAAGCCGATTTCGAATCTTATACCTTCTTACACCCACGATCCTTTCACCCTCATAAAAAGGTAAGTAGCACCCCCTTTCATTTCCCCCAAAACAAACACACTCGTTTCCCCAATCGCTTCATTTCATCATCGCCTGACCTAACAAACCGAGCGATCTAATAACCACCACCACGACCATGCTCCGTCAACTAACCTCACGGATCCTCACCAAACCCACCACCAGTTTCTTCTCCGCCGCCTCCACGCGCCGCCCGTTTTCCACCGAGGTGGCTGACACATCGACCGGAGATGAAGCGTTTGTAGAGCAGTGGAAAAAAGTGGTGCCAAATATAGATCCACCAAAAACACCTAGTCAGTATATGAAGACTCGTCCTCCTACGCCTAATGTCTTGCCCACTAAGTTGACTGTTAATTTTGTCCTTCCCTATGCTTCCGAGCTTTCGCAAAAAGAGGTTTGAGCTCATATGTGTTTAATTAGGTCTAATGTATTTGGGATTATTCATTTGTTGTTTTGTTTTGAGGTCTATATAAATGTGTTTCTGTTTTATGAATTAGTTTTGCGAACAATAGGTATTTTATGAAGGGTGGGAAACGGTCACACCCGGTGAGGCCGCTTACATCTGAGTCAAAAAGGCTTGCCCTCCCGGGTAACTTAAACAGGGAAAACCACATCCGTTTTTATTACTCATGTTTAAGAGATGAGATTTGAACATTCGAAAGGTGCTTGCTTATGTATGATTTAATAGGTTTATAAAATGGTGATGTTAGACATTTCTATTATAGTCGCAAATAACAAATTGTAATCAAGGTTATGACGTTTCTGCTATCATGTATTACGTTGTCTCAAATACTAATAGATCATAAGTAACATATTTCAGCTGTGGCAATTTTACCCGTGGTGATTAGATTTAAATTACTTTCATTTTCACTCAAATTGTTTACTTTCATAACTTAGCTTATCATCATCTGCAACACTATCTTTAGAATTCGTAGTAACCACAATTCCAGTCTTCTCATTCTGTTTGTCTTATATACTAGTTAGCTTTTGGGTTTTCTATGCATATTAACGTGCTTCGATCTCATCCATTGCGACAGTTTTTCGCTCGTTTATTCAACAACCACCACCCAAAATAACCATAGTGTACTTGTACATCTGTTGTTGATCTTCACCTTCAGGAACAGACTGTTTCAGTTTGACTGTGAGATGATACACTTGGTTGTTGGCCATTCAAAACCCCAAGTTCCATCTTTAATGGCATCTCCGGAGTTTGTTTTAGAATCAAAATTGCAACAGGTCTTATATATGAGACTTTTGGTAGGCATGTTAAGTCTGCCCAGTCATTCTCGTGACTGTCTTGTTCGTTTCTTTTGGTATGGTATATGCGTTGCAGTTAGGAATATTTGATTAAAAGCCCTCATCTTTGATAAATGGTAATGTTGATATGTGGTAACTGGTAAATGACTAAATGGTGATGCAAACTTGGGCCACATTTCTATGATTGAACAATGCTGGATATGCATCAAGATCTGTTGATGGTGCTTCCACTTCTAAAGAGTAAAGACATATCATAAACTTGTTCGATAGGGTCTGAATTTCGAGTGTATGTTTTTGATATGTTTGTTTTTTTTCTTTCTCGTTCATGCACGGTGCATCTCTTGTGTGGGAAGGCATTTAGTTAGGCACCTGAGCTTGTTTTTAAGGCACGCAACATCCCTGTGTGGGAATCTATTGCATATTTCTTGCTTGGTCTCCTTCACAGAGAGGGCTCTGCAGTCGACTAGATCATTGCTCACTTTACCAAAGGGTTTTTTTATATATATATTTACTTTGAGTGTTTAATGGGTTTAGTTACAAAAGCATCTTACTTGCATGACTATTGCAGAAATGTTTACCACTTTTCAAGGTATAATGATTATCGGGTATTTGGATGTTTTTTAAAGCTAGAGGCAAGTATAGTGACTAAAAAGGGTCATCACTCTGACTGTGGTAACTGGCCTGCAATCACTGATGATTAGCCAGCTACCTGCTAGAGGTAGTGTGAGGCATTATAGTGATGTAAGACTGCTGTGGCGTGATGCCGAGGCTAGGGCGTAGGGTGTAGCGAGAGGATTAAGGTTTAAATGGCTAAAGATTTCTTTGTTGCCTTCGCCAATTTGAGTTTAACCATTTAGAATAACTATTATTAGACTTTAGGATTAAAGATTACTTCTTTATGTTGCTCTGGATGGAAGTCTGTGTAAACAGGTTCAAAGTTTGCAATAAACAGATAAGAATAGGTGGGAATTTGATACGTTTACTTATGAAAACATGTCAAAAGTCGCTCAAGGTGTATCTTTGTGATGCAACGCTCAACCTACTGAATCATGTGATTCATAAAGTTAGAATCTAATTGTAATAGTGTACTTGTAATCACTTGCATCAGAAATTTTGTTAATTAAATTTTGGACAAAATGACCTGTTGGCCAACTTTCAGCTAGAACTGAAGATAAGATAAACTTATCACTAAATCAATTTGACTATTGTAACCAACCATGATTTCAGTTTAAAGTTTGATTTTTGTAATGTTACAGGTCGATATGGTGATAGTTCCAGCAACAACTGGGCAGATGGGTATTCTACCAGGACACGTACCCACAATTGCAGAGCTAAAGCCAGGTCTCCTCTCAGTCCACGAAGGGAATGATGTGAAGAAATACTTTATCAGCAGCGGTTTTGCATTTATCCACGCAAACTCTTATGCTGACATATTGGCAGTTGAGGCTGTTCCCCTTGACCGAATTGACCCAGCCCAGGTACAAAAAGGCCTAAGCGAGTTCACCCAGAAGCTCAGCTCAGCTTCAACTGATGCAGAAAAGGCTGAAGCCCAAATTGGAGTTGATGTTCACAGTGCTCTCAACTTTGCTCTAACAGGTTAAGAGTAACGTTCATCTCTCTTTTGTGATCATTTTCGACTGAATAATTGTTCTCTCTGCTGGATTTGTCAATCCGGGGAAGCTTTGCTAGACTTGTTTTTTGTATTTTTTTGTACCTGCATATGTTGAATGTGGGATAATGAATCACATTTGATACCATATGTTTTCCTCTCGGCTTTCGTGGAAAGTTGAAACACAATGTTGAGAAATTATATTAGATTAAGTGCTTGCTGTTGATAATCTAGTGTCATGAAAGTTACCTTTTTTCGTTAATGTGTAGTGTACTGCTTCAAGCAGCCATGGTTTTTAACAGGAAGTAAACGGGCCAAATGTGTACATTAACAGGAAGCTACCTTATGGCTAAGACAGTGTTTGTTTGTCTTGATAAGTTGATGTATGCTCAAGTTAACGCCAATGAGGCTTTTAGGGGCTTGAGCTGCTAGAATAAGCTAGTTTATAAAATAATCTTTGTTTGTCTCACATGCTCATGGAACCTTTTATAAGCCATAAGCTTCCATAAGGCCAAGTTTACTAAAAAGAGCTTTTGGATAGCTAGTCAAATTACTTAAATACCCTTCAAAATATAATAGATTATCATACAAAAAATGAAAATATGTCTAAATTTAATTTGATGTTTTTTAAGCGATTTTACTGTAATAAGTTTCACTTCAAACTAATTCGCCACTTCATAAATATATAAACTCTAGCTTTCGGCTTATAATATAAGCTCGAGTCCCAACCTAGCTTCAGTTTTAGCTCATTTCGCCAAACACAACAAATGTTGAATTATATAACGACTTCATATTTATAATTTTTTTTTGAATTATGATATTTAAAAACAAAAACAAATGGAAGGTAGTTTCTTCTCTTGAAAACTGATGTTGGCGCCTAACCATAAATTTAACGCATAATCCGCTCAACTCAACATTTTATTCTTCTATAATTTTCACAAAATCTATCTTTACAATTTCCTCAAAATCTTGTTTCAGAATCCAAATATTTCCCAAAAATCTCGAATACATCTTCTTTATAAATCCAAAACAATGAATACACAAATGTAATGTATCATAAGAATCTTGAAACTCACATCGGAAAAGATAGCATTCGTGTCTCTTCCGATTACAACGCAACATATTCACCACCTTCATCGTCATTGTTACTAGTATTACCATCATCTAATGCAACCCGTAATCATCAACACGAAATCATTATAGATGACAATGTTAACCCAATCTCCACACAGCCTAAATTATCGACAACCAAGTTATCCTCCAATTATGTTTTTTCGCCCTTAAAACATTACCATAAGCGTTTTAGCGCCACAAAGGATATCATAATCCATCTCCTTCAACGTCTTCACCACCTTCAAACGCACATCCGGTTAATCATTTTATTATCTCTTCCATTTTTCTACTTTTTAGTATCTCACCCGAGCCAATCATTTGCACTTGATTTCTTATCCGCATTAGCATTTTCAGCAGCATTATTATTTTCCTTAAACCTTGGCCTCCCTCAGCTCCCTTCAATTCGAACATTACTTGCTCGTTCCTTACCGATTAAACTGCATTCGTCCTCTAAACAACCATTGCCGGTTTTTTGGTCGATTGGGTCAAAACCAAAAGGCAATAAAAAGAGAGTTAATTCGGGGTGTTGGGTGCAAGCATATAGTAATGGAGATGTATATGAGGGTGAGTTTCATAAGGGTAAGTGTTCGGGTAGTGGGGTTTATTATTACTATATGAGTGGGCGGTATGAGGGTAACTGGACCGATGGAATGTATGATGGTTACGGGGTTGAAACGTGGGTGAAAGGGAGTAGGTATAGAGGGCAATACCGACAAGGGTTAAGGCATGGGTTGGGTGTTTATAGATTTTATACAGGTGATGTTTATGCGGGTGAATGGTCTAGTGGTCGTAGTCATGGATGCGGTGTACATAGTTGCGAAGATGGTAGTCGATATGCAGGGGAATTCAAGTGGGGTGTTAAACACGGTCATGGTTACTACCGTTTCAGGTAGAATATAGTTTCTCTACATAAAATATCAATGAATTCATTTGTCATGGTTCAGACGATGTATTCTTTTCGTACATTTGAGTCATTAAAAGATGCCTCGGATCTTGTTTGAGTCATTTTGTAGCAGAAAGCCCTTAAAAACCGACATCCGAAGATGATAACTTCTATATATAAGCTAACATAATTCGGGTAACAAATGGACCTGAAAGGTACTCAAAACCATCTTTAAATGGCTCGATGTTCAGAAAAATGGACAATGGATAATTAAGGAATAATGGAAGAGTACCTTGATGTTTATATCATTTTGCCACCTCTAGTTCTTCAGCATAAAAAGTCGATCCATATGTGTGTCATCAAAGCATTTAAGAGCCACAGTACTTGTCATTTATCGTTTAATTGTGTTTCAAATGTTTTATTTATGTTGTAGAAATGGGGATGCCTATGCCGGAGAATACTTTGCAGACAAAATGCACGGTTTTGGAGTGTACAGCTTTGCAAACGGACACAAATACGAAGGATCTTGGCACGAAGGCAAACGACAAGGGTTTGGAGTGTACACTTTCAGAAACGGGGATACACGATCTGGGCATTGGCAGAATGGCGTTCATGACATATCACCACCAGTTCCCGAGTATCGTTCCAAAGTGCTTAACGCCATTCAGGTAATGCATCTCTCAACATTATTCTTCTACCCTAGTAAAAAAGCCTTTCGACCAGAACCGCTTGACACCCTATTACCTGTTTGATGTATCTACTTTGCCACTACTTCCTAGCATCTTGCCTCTTGCGTTAGTGTTCACGCTTTCATATTTTGGTACTTGATCATATCAGGAAGCACGGGGAGCAGCAGAGAAAGCGTATGATGCAACTGCGAAAATGGACGAAAAGGTGAACATTGTGGTGATATCTGCCAATCGTGCAGCCAATGCTGCCCGAGTAGCTGCCATAAAAGCAGTACAGAGGCAAATGCACCAAAGGCGGAACAGCGACGAGCTTCCTATTCCCGTTGTACAAAACATCCATCACATACCAACCGAATTGACTGTTTAATCCGTTAAGCACACCTTATGGTTTATGCATTTTACTCCAACAATACATGGAGATCTGTTTCTGCCAGTTTCTCACAATGAAATTCTCAAGCAGTTAGGCAGATTAGTATGTTAAATCAACGGTATATTTTAGTTCCCTTGTACAGTATACTTGCTTTTGAGCTGTAATTTACTAACTGATGTTCGTACTTCTAAAAAGTTGACAAAGGGGTACAAGGTTAACAAAATTGATTATGTAAATGAATGCAGGTAGGTTGACTGAACATTTGTACTATAATGTTTGAACATATATATCAACGAGAAAATTTAGAGAGGACGAAGGGCCAACCGCTCCTACTTGCCCTTCTCTTGTTCAATCAAAGACTGGTGTTCAAAATGAGACACTAAGCTTAAATAATACAATCATAAAAATGATTTGATCGACTTCTTCAAACTAATTTCATATGGTGATAACAGAACACAAGTTTCTTTTTAACGGCAAATGATATTTCACTAGGAAGGAGCTAGAAAATACACAGTTGTATAAAAAAGTGATACCAAAGCAATAAACCTAAACACCTAACACCCAAAATACCACACTTCTGAATTCCATCACTAAGACAACTGTGAAACACCTATAGAAATACCACTCCAGATAGAGACCGAGATACTCAAACTTGAAAATAAGCCAAAATAAACTTCTTAGACGCCTTCTTAACCCCCTAATGTCTTCATCAAAACTGGAACTGTTCTCATATGAGGAGTTCTCAATAACTTTATCCAACACAACCTGGCAAATGGCTATACCATTTATCAGATAGTTCCCAACTAAGCTGTCCTGTTAGAAATGTAGCCATCGGTTTGATATTTGAAGACAGTATAAAATGTGTTCTTTCAAAGGATGAAGGGAAAAATCTTCTTAACATTGTTTTTGCAAGCTTTTTCTGATTCTATATTATCACTGAATCTAGTTACCCGTCCACAACAGCAGATCTACAAGCTCTTTCATCAATGGGTCATTCATCATCATGAAAAAGGAGTGTGTATTCACTAATTACAAACTGAAAAGCACAATAAATGTAGGTGGAAAAATAGGCAGTCAATGATACAATGCGCACAAATAAATTACCCACCCAAAATTACATTTACTCAGACCACGCTAATGCAAAGTAATATTAGACTATAAAAGTAACATTAGTTTAAGATATTGAAAATTTGGAATCCAAAAGCACCTACAGAAATCTAGTTACTTCATAACATTAAGTACATATTAGCGATAGTCAAGCAGAAGGCTTGTCTTATCAGTCCTTGAGAACAGAGATCAGTTTTATGGTTGAAGAAGCCTTGTAGAATTTTGACATTTTATTCATCATCTTCATTGACTTCTCATGGTACTTCACTTTGCTACGCCAACTGAAAACCATTTCCTCCAATGCATTTCCGTGCTCCAGCAAACAACGGGCTATAACTAATTTCCGCTTTTTTCCATTAATTCCTAGGAATTTGACCTTTTTCAGATGACAGGTAAAGATTCTGCTTGTTTCAGCTTCATCAAATGTCCAATATTCCGTCGTTAGATGTTCCTAGATCACAAAAAAAAAAAACCCATAAATTATTCATCTTGAGGTTGCAGGACCCTGAAACAACTTCTAAAAATTCTTGAAAAAAATTAGTGTGGGTCCAGCTATGCTTTACTTAAGTTGTTGAATCTTCCAAAGGATAACCTAATGATCCCAGTTTTACATCTTGTTCACACATAATATATTTGTTTCAGACTTGTGTCTACTGTTTAGATGTAGAGTTGGAATTTTTAACCCGCTTATGTGCAAATGGGTTGATGTAGCTGGTAGTATATTGATAATGAGTCAAACAGTTAGCTTAACAAGTACGTCAAGCAGTTTACAAGTTCCTAAAGTTTACATAACTTTTAACTATTTGAGACGAGAAAGACTACCTTTTGAATGACCAAATGGAGAGACTCCAGGTACGGTGAACATCTGAGGATACGAATGATTACATTCATGGTGAATGCATCAATTGTTGTTGTCACCTCCAATGTCTTCAAATTAGGAAATGATGCTGGGAAATTTTGATAAGATCATGCATTAATATGATTTATCATAATTATATTATTAATTAATTAGTATATTTAGTTTCATTTATTATATTTTCTTAGTCAACAAGTTAAGTCTAGGGGTCTTTTATTATAAATAGGGCATTAGGGTTGTAATTCTTATTATGTTGAATGATAAAGAATATTGATTTGCTAATCAATTGGGGAGTCGGTTTATCTCACTAATATAAACCATTGGGGGGTTGTTTTATCTCATCAAAATAGACCATTTATCTTGTTTATTTGTTCTTTTATCTCTTTGATCGATTCGGTTCGTATCAAATTTCCTATCCGATCACGTGCAGCATCAATGCACTATCATAATGACAGAAAGCAAATATCTGGAATTAAAACCACAGTAAATCTATAGCCTGGAATCACCATTAAGATGCATATAGTTACTTAATTACAAGTAAAATCATTCGGTACAAAGTTCATAAAGACAATATGTCGATTGAGGCATGTAAATAATAAATGGGTTACCATGTGATGTTAACATCACATAAAGTTAAGTGGTAAAGTCAAAACTCAAAGGAGAACATAATACACATTTAACCCTCAAAGTTTCAGTAATACGCATTGTCGGAAGACGCTTGATAATTCGTAACAAGATTTAGAAATACACGTACTACGTGATGTTATGTTACTATTACACATCATTTTTCCATTACCAAATACTCCACGTCCCTTCATTACCTCCAATCTTTATAACCGCCCAGGGCCCCAAAAATTTTAAAGGCCTCAAAAATTTGTCCCGTTAACAATTATCTTCATGCTTTTTTCTCGAAGAAAAAAGCAATTTGATGAGAAAATATTTTAAATGAGTCATATATTGAACGTTTAAATAGCTATTTTGGATTATATCTTATAAAACGTTGACACTTTTTATATAACATTAGTTTTCAAAGGGCCTTGTTATGTATTTTCTCCCTGGGCCCCCAAAAACTCAGGAACGCCCCTGATGCATACATGAGTAATAAGTGTTTTCAAATGCCCCATAATACGACATGCGTCCGGCCTTAATCTAAGGCAATTTGAGAGCTCTAAGTTGACATAAATGAAGAATTTTGTATGAAAAGAATAAGTATGTACCTGAATGAAATAAAGATTGATTGACAAAGATTCCACACGAGAAAGTTTAGCTAACACCTTGCATATGTTGTCCCCCATACCATGAGATATGCTATGGTGCATCTTGTCATCAGGGAGAATCACAGCTTTCTTCAAGCTATTTATGTTTTCAAGGATTAACACATATCTCTCATAAGTACAGTCAAACTCAAACTCAAACGACACGAGTTCTGGGCAACATATCCAAAGCATACACCCTTGAAGTCGATAAATAGTATTTTTCCAGTTACGAATTATCAGAGTCTTGAGCTTCGGGGATGAAATACGAACACGTCCAATGATTCTTTAAAAACAGTGAATCAAAATTAATTACTCGAGTAATTGACTCATTGTGATAAACTGTTCTATTTCATATGTTTGACCACAGTAAACATTGTTGAGCTCAAGAACCCTAAGTGCCCGAAACCTTAACTCTGTACAACCAGCCAAAATCAAAGATGCCCAAGCATACAAATTCAACCTTAATACCTCCAATGTATCGCAAGTTACCAGCCATTTGGGAAACACAACTGCTGATACACACGTGTACTGAGACTTAGGGCAAAACATTAAGTCAAGTGACTTGACATTGCGGTTTACAGCTTCCTTAATCCACCCCATTACAGTAGACTCTGTGTAGTAACTCGCACAACATAATCGCAAACTATCCAAATCTACGATTTTGTTAGCTAAACACCAAGTAACAAAGTCTTCGAATTTTTTCTCAGGGAACTTTAGAGAGGGAGTCTGTGCTGTCCGATAACAATGTATATCTAAAGATGGAAAATATGGAATAGAAGTTCATAAATACCTCCACCGTGTCGATAAAACGCTGGTTCGAACAACTTCTTCTGTTGTTGGAAGCAGTGGCGGATCTAGGATTTTGAGAAAGGGTATGCACCATTTAGTAGTATTGTTCGTTAAATATATTAGGTCACAAAATTTTGGTTTTTGGCTCGGGTTTTTCCGGTTTTTTGGTTCGGGTTTTTAGGATTTTTGGTTTTTCGGTCCATGTTTTTTTGTGTTTTGCTCAGGTTTTTGGGTTTTTAGTTCACTTTTCTGCATTTTCGGGTTTTTATAATTTCTTTTAGAGGCTTCATTTCAGTCAAGGTTAGACATATTTTTTTTTCGAAAGTCAACAATAGATTAATACATTCGGTGTCTAAATTCTGTTTATGCTTTTTCTTGTATGGCTTATGCTATAGCGCTTTATCTATTATATATATCCGTTTTTTCTTTGCCGTTTGCTATTATATGTTTTTGTAAATTTTCTTTCAAGTGCTTTTGATAGTTTTTTTGTCTATTAACTTTCTATGTTTGTTTTTTGTCATGTCTTTTAGACTCCTTATTTTTATTATTGCACATTTTCACACATGTACATATGTCTGAGCACTCCCATTCGCACACTCACAATTGCCCGAGATCTTCTTAAAAGCAGTCTTTTTACTTTCAATTCTATCAAAAGAAATTCAATGTAGTTTAGATATGCAAGAAATTTGATGTTCATATTGTCCACATGAACTGAAAGTTGTACGATCACAGTTTCAAATGACCTTCCTAATCGCCGGGTCAACAAAGTTTGATCGACAATCTTCATAACAAAAACCAGTTAAATTTTGTCATCGAGTTCTGTGTAACGTGGCATTTTCTTTTCTGCATTTTCCTTAACTCAAACGCTCTTCATTTTACACATACATTGATTGCTTATAGAATTTTTTTTTACGAGAAATGATCTAATAGTGTTGGCCATATTTGATAACAATAATTATTTTGAAAAAGAAGTCGTATTACTGGAATGCTGCTAGTTGATGACAATAATTTAGTCCTGTCAAAAAAAGTTACAAAAGAAAAAGATCGACAATATTTTTGGTACTTCTCACCTTTGTTCATATAAATTTTATTTGCTTTTAGAATCTGAAACAGATTTTTTTTATTCTTTGGTGCCTCAACCTCTTAGTAACGACTTACGGATTCCTGGTCTGAGGTTCTCTCGGATCTGTTCAATAAAGAAACTACACAAACGGTTAACCCATACATCATTGTTTTGTCACAGATTTACCCTAATTCTCAATCACACTCTTTGTCTTCGGTTCACATTTGCTCGACTTTTCCGAAACAACTTTTATATTTCAATAAAGAATTTCAATGTGAACTGATGAAAGACGATTTTAGCAACCCTGCTCCAAAAATAAACTTGTTACAAAATCTAACAATGTTGACATTTTGAATATGTGCAGAACAATCGTTTACAGTAAAATGTCAAGTGCGGTGCTATCTGCGTCTATTATAAATATGCAAAGTTAATGAGACAACGATTTAAAAGGTAACAAGTTCAAATACAACACATAGTTTGATGCGTGGTAGATAATCATGATTTGAGCCCAACCAAAGTATATCAAAACACTGATATTATCATATATACTGTACCAAGACTACAGCACCCATTATACCAGAGGTACTGAGAAGAAAATAAGATATAAAAGAAATGTACCAATTATATGTTTCTAACTGTATATAGACTGCCACCACAAACCATCAGAATGATCACCACTAAACCACTGCCAAACGAGCTGATGAACCACAAACAACACCATTCTGCCAAACAAGACCAGCTACCTGACACACCACCCGCACTGTCAGAAAGAATCTACAGAACCCAGACCATAAAGTAGAGGTGTTAGTGTGTAAAGGTGAAATGCTTGAGCTAATGATAACCAATCTCGGCAAAAAGGTGACTATCAAAATAAACATGGAGGAACCCAGTGCAAGACCATTTGAATCTGAAACCCTCAACCCACAGAAAGATGTTGAAAAGTAATAATAATGCAGTACCATCTTGTGAAGCCAAGATGGGAAAGAAAGGACAATTTACCATCCCATGAAGCGAAAAAACAAATATATAGTGAAGCAGTTAAATTAAACAAAAGAGAACTTATCACGACACTGATGTAAAGTACTATTGTGGAAAAAACAGCTAAATATATAATATAAGTAGAAAACAAGTTAAAGAGGAAGCATAGATTCCAACAGAAGTAATACAGTTGTGGATAATACCTTCAGCTGTATCAATCTTCAAGGGATATGTTGAAATATTTAACGATCACCAGGTAAAATGGTTTCGGATCGTAATATGTAAAAGGGGTAATGGTTTCTAACAGATTTCAATCAAGACTGCAAGCTGGTGTCTTAATTTACCATCGGATTTTATTTATTCCTTGGCAAATGAAAAAAATGGAAAAAGCATAGCGGTTTATAGGGGTGAGCAAACTGAACCGAAAACCGACCCGACAAACCGAGCCGATTCCGAGCCGATCCGACTTATTCGTTCGGTTTGAGAGAGCGTGTAGTTGGACACACACATTCGGTTTAGAGGTCGATTCGGTTCGGTTTCGGTCCGGTTTGGCTCAAACCCAACATTTAGTCGGTTCGAACCACATAAACCGAACCGAACCGAGCCGAACCGAGCTATTCGTTCGGGGTTCGTTTTAATATAAGGTTCATTCGGTTCTGTATCTACGGTTTCCAAAAACACCTAAACACACACACACCGTTTCGGGTCGGTCTTTTTTCCCTCGTTCGGGTCGGTTTCGACCCGATGCTCACCCCTAGCAGTTTATAGCAATTAATCAGGGCAGCCATCTATGTACACTCAAAGATAACTACCAAAAAGTTCTCTAATGGTTTAAAAAGGAAAAAAGAACTCAGTATCGACTTTAGACTGAAGAAATATATATGATAAAGACATCATGTGTCTGGAAATAGTCATGAAAATGAATGGAATTCTATGTATTTTTTAACAAAGTGGATATTATTTATAAGTGGATCCGGGTGTGTTTCTAAACAAAGAATTCGACTAAGGTCGATGATCACATCTGAAGTAGAGATAAAAGAAGGGGTTCAGACCAGATAATCCTCTCCTTGCAATATTTATCAAATAACAGTCTCAACACACAGTATCAACGCCTCGTTTCGAAAATGATTTAGAAGAAAACGAAAGACAACTCAATTAACATACACACATGCTCAAGCAGCAATTGTTATTAAATTACCGTTACTTTCTAATCAAGCCTAAATCTTTCACAAGCAAAGGATCAAAAACACTACTCTTATTACAAGAACAACTTACAGTATAATATTAAGAAGAACAGAGAGAATAAATTCATTCAGATCATAAAATGACTTTCTAAGTTTAGCTTCTAGTTTTCACATAAGCTCTTTATCAAACAATTCGCTACAGTGTGCACCATGTTCGACGAAATAGAAAACCCCTACTCAAGCTCCTAAGACTGACACACTAGACAAATATCCATTAGATTATCTAATAATAAGAATTGCATCTTCTTACAAATAAAAACTGGACAAAACATTAACAGACTCCTAATAACACGCATTGCTACCCACTGTAACAGCATATCAGACACAAAAAGCATTTTAACATAACATTGTTTCACCCTAATCGCACTATCCAAGTAATTTTCTCTAGTATTGTAACAACAACAACGATACCCAAATCCCGCCAAGGCAGGGTATGGGTATCGTAAGTATTGCTTAAATTCAAGTAGGTGTTTATCCTCCCATGATCACTGGTTCCAGCTTACTGCAGCTGGTTTGGACCAAATATTTCTCAATTATAACCAGCTTTCTAGGGTTCGCATAACAACCACCAAAGATGATATGTAGCTAAAATTTAATACAAACGGAGTGGTATTGCATAAACATTGAGTTGTAGCCTTGACAATTAGGTATCTAAAGAAGGTCCTATACAGTACAAAGCAAGTACGCAAGTGCTCCACTACATCTCAAGGGGTCTTTAGATGTGCGTTTTCATAGTGACTATCCGCTTACTGATATCTTAACTTGCAATGATTAGTTTAGAGTCAGCGTGTAACCTACTTCTTTGCTTGTGATTATCTGATAGTTAGAAGTCAAATGCTCAGAATGAAACTAAACTTATGATTTGGATGATAAAGCACAGTGACTTGAATGAAGATAACATTTTTACTTCAGCGAGTAGCTTACTTCCTACTGTCCCACACACGTATATTTTGGACCCAGATGTATATACATCCGGGGCCATATATATGTGTGATTGTGCAGGAAAGTAAAGAAAACTTCTTCATGAAATAGCTACCATTACTCGTATACACTTCTTTAATCCATAACTTCCAATTATAATTATCAGAGAGTGCCAAACACAGAATACCATCTAAAGTCCGTATGACAACTTCATACAAACACAAGATTCTATAACACATTTCATCAGAACTAATTATCTCATTCTGGTTATCCAAATAGCATAAGCACTTATAAAACACAAATCCAAACACCTTCGTATCTGTGCCAACAACATTGAACCAAAGTAAACATATTCTTTGTTATGTATGAAGTCTATGATAGTGATTAGTACATATATAATGAAAACAGAGATCTTCACAAATGTAAAAACATGATGACAAAAAACAAAAATGATTCATTACCACACAACATGAAGTCCGCATGACGACCCCTCATACAGCATACGGAGGAGCCCTTGAAGCCATACTCGTAACTTGAGCTTGCATCTGAGCAGCACGAACCTTCATAGACGTAGCACGATGAACAAACTGTTCTCGCGACAACAACCTCACATTCCTCAAATAAACATCAACGGGAATCGCCCCTTCTTGAACAGATTTATCCAACGCATAAATCACATCCTCGATAGCCAAATCAGACGCCGTACATTCCAACATCTGCTTCGACAACCCATCCGCCGGCTCAAAAACCTCATCACCACTAACACCCTCCACACCCCCACCCGACAACTTCCCTTCATTCTCCTTCACCCACGCTTCCAACACATCCATATTCATCAAAACCATCTGCAACTGCTGCTCTAACCCCTCCTTCTCATCCATCATTTCCCTCAACCCCTTATTCACCTCCTCTTCACGTATCCGTAACACATTCTGCGCCGACAACATCCCTTCCATCTCCACCTCCCGTTTCTTCCTCAACTCCTCAACATCACCATGCACACTCTCCACCAGCTTATTAATCACATTCCTCCTATAAACCTCCGCCGGATCCTCCGTCGCCGTTACACTCGCAGACCCCGACAACGAATTCGACGACAAATTCGGCGAAATCCTACCACCTCCACCATACGGCGACGGCGGATACGACCTAGGCGGAATAGCTGGCCGTACCGACGCATTACTAAAACTCGGATTGGAGTTAAAGCTAGGGTTAGGGTTTACGCTAGGGCTAGGGCTAGGGTTCGGCCTACGGTTCGAATACAACGGAGGATCTAAACCGAAATAATGACTCAAATTACGACACAAATCAAGCAAATTACTACTAGGATAAACCCAATTCTGCAAATAACTAACCACAACCAAACCATTAGGATTAACAAAGGGATGCTGGCGCTTAATAACCATATCGCGCGTGGGATTCACGTAAACACTCGGCGCGTAACGAGGATAAGTCTCCATAAGCCAAATCACAACAGGGATATTATAAGTAACGTTTTGATAAACCATAGGAATAGTACCATCAGACTGAAGCAAATTAACAGACCTGCCATCGTTATGCATAAAAGTAGCAGTTTTGGGGGTCATTGAAGGGTAGGCTTCTGTTAAGGAGATTAAGTGTTGACGGATGAGCCATTTAACGTCTTCGTTGTAGGGTAAGGAGGATGGGCCTCGTTGTGAGAGGACTGTTGACAGGAATTGTTGGTGGAGTTGTGGTGATGGTGGTGGTGGTGGTGGTTGGACCATTGTGGGTGGGTGGTTGATTGGTTGATTGATCGGAGAATATTGGGATTTAACGCGTTTGGACTTGGTGTGATTGTGGAGTGTTTGGGTTTGGGGTTGCTTAACTATGTGATTTATTTTTGACTATTTATTGTTTACATCTTGTTATATTTATTTTTAACAAGCAAATGAACTTACGCGTTTCCCGAATAAACTTTTTTGTACGTTTTGGAGTTTTCCTTTTTTTTGAGGGTTTGCATCTATTTTTTCTCGAATATTTTCTTTTTTTCCACGTTTCGGGGAAAAAAAATTGCGTCGCGTGTTGCGGCGGGGCTATTTTTTTCCCGAATAATTTTTTTTGTACGTTTCGGAGTTTTTTTTTTAGCCGATGCGTTGCGTCGGGGTTATTTTTTTCCCAAATATTTTCTTTTTGTGCACGTTTCGTACAATTTTTTTTTAGATAAAACGACAATTGTGTGTGCCGTTTTTGTGATGCTCTTTAGTATATGTTATGTTATAAACTCAAACACAATTACCACTTAACCAACTTTAACTAATATCTAATGACAAACACTTTGAGCAAAAATTATGACACAAAATCAGATATACACCAAAAGTCCAAGGCACGTCCAAGCCCAATTTATTTACAAATTTCGGTATATTAAATTTTCAGACCCAATGTAGACAAAACCTAACCTGGCAGATTTAAGGGCTCGTTTGGTTTAGGGGGTTGGCTTGGGCTTAAGGTTATAAAACTGAAATTCATTGTTTGGTTGTGATTTTAACATTTGGGTTTTAAGATGTATACAAAAAATAAAGGGTTGTGTAAAAGGAGGGTTGGTCTAATATGGTGGGACCTCTTTATTGTCTTTTTCTTTAAATCTTTATATTACTAATATAAATAATATTTTTAAATAATATTTTAATATACAATATATTTTTAAATTATATTTTAACATATATAATATATTTTTAAATACTATTTCATCTCTCATAATTTAAATTCAAATTTAAATCCTAAACCAAATTTAAATCCAAATTTAAATCCTAATCATAAACCCACCTTCAAACCAAACGGACCCTAAGACTCACTCCTTATACACACACATTCCTAACCCTAAATTTATTTCATATGCTTTTATTTTTTCTTTTGCACTCACTCTCACTCACAAATCCAAACGCATCACTGAATCTCAATCAAGCTTTATACTTTCAGTTAATTCCGAATGAAACCACAAACCCTTCTTCTTCTTGTCAACCACAAAGATACAACCACAAAGATACACCACAAACGATTTTAACCACAAAGGTAGGTTTCGTCCGGTCGTTTATGTTTTTTTTAAACGAAACAAAGATGGACTTGACACTCTTGTTCTTGTGTGTTTCGAATATTAAAAGAAGTTTATTCTTCAAAACGATCTATGATGACGTGGCTTTTTTGTTGGTTAGAACTTTTAAAGGTATGAGAAACAAATGAAAGCCTAACTGAGATCTTAAAACTTGTTTTTATTTTATGTTTTTATTAATTTTAGACTAATGTGTGATCAAAGGAGGATGGGGAATAGTATAGTAATGGATTTGTTGACTGGTGAGGAGGGTTTGGTTTTATCTTGTTTTTCTTTAAGATCTAGTTGTGTTGTTCATAAAAATGGAGGATGGGACTTTCTCCCTTACGGAGTCTTGATTGCAAAATATGAAATCATCTTTGGTTTGATAAACACATTAAGCGTCACGTTTGATTGGGCTTGTTATTGGCAAAGTATGGACTAACAGGAGCAGGCCAACGTAAGCCCAACAATTGCAGCTGGCCCAAACACTGTTAAAAATGAACAGTAAAACACGTCAAAAACGTCGTCGTTTTAAAGTTCTAATGAGTATATAAATAATTTGGTGATGTTATAAAATTTATTTGTCAACTAAAGAGTAGGCTTGAGCAAATGAAATGAAAATCAAATCAGAATCGAAAACCGAACTAACTAGAATCGAATTTTAGAATCGCGGTCTGGTTTTTGGTTCTTCAATAAAGAAAATTTTGGTTCCTGGTTCTTTCAATAATGAAATTTTCGTTCTCGCTTCGGTTCCGGCCATCGGTTCAGACCGAAACCGCGGGCATTGATTTCAAAATCGAAAAACGGCTAACTTTCAAATATATGAGATGTTTATGGGACATTTAGTTTTTTTTACGTGATACTTCAAACAAACAACAAAAAACTTAAAAACTTAGATAATTAAAATCACTGTCACCCTATTTAACCTAAATAGCTTACAAACCGTTAATAATTAAATGAAATTAATTGTGATATTGCGACAAGAATAAAGTTATATTTCTATATAAATCTAACATTGTATACTTTTGACGAACTTTTTGTTATCGTTTTTTGCGGGTTTTTAAATGTTATACTATAGATGAAAGTTTTGAAAATTCGCATACTTTTTTTGTGCTAACCCAACCCCTAAACCACAAACCCTAAAATCATTTATAGTTTGTGTTAACGAAAGCATAAAAAAAACAATCCTAAAATCATTTAATTAAGCAACATTTTCGCACAGTAATTGGTAACATTAAGATATATGTATAATATTATGACATGTTATTAGTGTCATAATCATCTCATATTCAATTGTAGGCTACATGTACTTAAATGTACAGTCATTATGTAATCAAATCAATTTAATATAATTATGAGTGTTCCTGATGGTACTTAAAGTCTTGACCATTTTATTTGTTAGTATTGATGGACATACTAACTCTTAAGCCTATATATATATATATATATATGTATAGTCCTCTCCTTACCCAAAAAACACAACAAGTAGAATTACATAGCCATCCATCAAATTCTCTACACTTAAGTGGGTTAAGAGAGAGAAACTAGTCGTGTTCAAGTGTTCTTCATATCATGTCAACATCCACTACTGCTTCGGGTATGTTGTACTTTTTCATCTTATATATGTGGTTATTATCTTATTCTAAGATCCTAATGGTTTAAGAGTTTAATGTGTTCATCATGAATTTGATGCTAGTGTCTACACATATAATTGCTTACATGTGGTATCAGAGCCAACGTTTTGAATAAGATAATGACCCTTAATTTTTTGATCTTAAACCATGTGCTTATTGAAAACTAAAATTTTCACGACCATAAAACTTGATTTGTTTCTACTTGTTCGTAAGTCGTGATATACAGTTTTTGACACTATTTGAAAAAAATATAAATCACATATTATATATCATGATAGTGTCGACATTTCAGTAGTATGTGAGATTTATACAAATCATTTTTTTAATGAATGAGATTAACATATGTTTTATCTCCGGGTTCTTAATATAATAAGTGAGGCATCATGTTAGTATTATGTTTGAAGCATTAAGCAACTACATTATTTGTTAACTTGCTTCATATTATTGAAATAATGTCTAATATTTTTTCGCACTAAAGCAAAGTACTTTAAAATCGTATGTTGTGTAAACCTCGATTGATATGCATTTTGCTCTATGCTTTCTATGTTTATGAATAATTGTATAAGTGAAAAGCTATTTTTTGTTTAAGACTCATTGCAAGTATTTTATGAGTATGAATAAAATGATACATGATGTAAGGTTATAAGCAAAAGAAAATTATGTATTTGAATTGATGAAATAAATAAACATGATAATATTGATATGTTTATTGTTGTTCTTTATGTTTCTTTTGATTTCAATATATTTTATATAAAGTTAATAAGTAAAATAAAAAGACATGAATTTATAGTTATGTTCGTATTTAAAAGGGTATATCTTTAAATACATTAGTGACATGATGTCAAATATTCAAAAAAGTTTGACATGCTTAGGTTAAAGGGCTTAACTCTTATGACTATCAACGCGTTATTTTTTTATGTATTTAAGTGAATTAACTATCATGATTATGTTAATCTTCAAGAAAGTTTGATGTTACATAACTTAACGTTTTAAATCCATATGTTTTAAATCTCAATTTATGGCTTTTAAAATTAGTCATTTATTTCTTGCTTTTAAGTATTTGACGTTACATAACTTAACGTTCGTATGTTTTAAATCTTCATTGAGCCGTATGTTTTAAATCTTCATTGATTACCATCAAAGCCATTTATTTATTATATATGACATTAAGTGAGATTAATTTGTTAGTCACCAAAGTGGCTAAGTTAATTTCTAATTTGTAGTCATATAATTTATGTTTTCCTAATGCTATTTATTTATTAAATGACATTAAGGGAGATTAATTTGTTAGTCATCAAAGTGGCCAAGTTAATTTTAAATTTGTAGTCATATAATTTATGTTGTCTTGAAGAATGCTCTTATGAATTTTTTTTATTAGTTGATAGATATTATGAATTTTTCTTTAAAGAAAAGTTATTCTTCTATAACTAATAATCTTAAAGATGAAAAATAATATACTTTTGTCATATATATATAGTTATCCAAAGATGATTATATATTTGACGAAGTCTATTTTATTTTCTTGTAGAGTTTTATTGCATTCTAATAATGATGAAGATATATTGTTGTGTTTACCCAAAGAACACCAATAATATATATTTCATTTATTTATCTCAAGTTTCTTCTGTTACGTTGTTTACCGGTGTGAATTTCTTCGAATTAAGCGAACAAGTCACTTTCCATTTAGGTACTTTGGATTTTGACTTGGCGTAGTTGTAGGATAAGCCTACTGATTGGACTGATGCTAGTTCAGAGGCTCATAAATCACACCATAAGGCATGGACAAGGTCTACCAAACTCTGCTTGAACTTTATGCGGATGGCAATTGCCAACAACATTAAGTCTACTATTCCTGGCATTGAAAATTAGAATGCTCAAGATTTTCTTAAGCTTGTGGAAGAGAAGTTTTGTTATGCTGATAAGTTACTAGCAGGGACACTTATGGCTCAACTCACCCCCATGAAATTTGATGGTTCAAAGAGTATGCAGCAACATGTCCTTGACATGACCAATATCGCAGCAAGACTTAAGACACTAGGTATGAATGTGGATGACTCTTTCTTGATGCAATTCATTATGAATTCGCTTCCTCCTGAATTATGAACCGTTCCACATCAAATATAACACATTAAAAGATAAGTGGAATATTGATGAACTGTCTAGTAAGCTTATTCAATAGGAAGTAAAACTAAAAAAACAAAGAGTTTACTTTGTTAACTTGGTGAATCAAGGAGTTGACAAGAAGCTCAAACCAAAAGCCAAGAACTTTAAGAAGAAACAACAAGCTACAGCCTTAAATGTTGCTAATGGTGAAAAGAGGGACAACATAATAACAAATGCAATTTTTTCAAGAAAGAGGGGCATTTCCAAAAGGATTGTCCTAAGCATAAGGCTTGGTTCGAAAAGAAAGGTATACATTATGTTTTTGTCTGCTTTGAATCAAACTTATCTGAAGTTCCTTCTAATACTTGGTGGTTTGATTCTGGTGCTACTACTTATGTTTCCAATATTATGTAGGGATTCCTTACAATCCAAACCATAAGCCCAACTAATAACTTTCTCTTTATGAGGAACCGAATAAAGGCTCCAATTGAAGGTGTAGGGACTTATATACTGAAGTTAGATACCGGGTTTCACTTGGGTCTAATGAATACTCTCTATGTACCTTTAATTTCTAGAAATTTAATTTCTATTTCGAGACTTGATGTTAGTGGATACACTTTTGATGGTGGAAATGGTCATTTTAATGTATATAAGAATAAATCCTTTATTGATTATGGTATTCTTATTGATAATTCATATAAATTAAAACTTGATGATATTTTTTCTAGAATCCTTATTTACTGTTGAACATAATATTGGAATGAAACGTAGTAAGGTGGACGAAAGTTCTTCTTTCTTGTGGCATAAACGTTTGGATCATATATCCAAAGAAAGATTACAATGATTGGTGAAGAACGAGATTATACCAAATCTAGACTTCACTGATTTTGGATTATGTGTGGAATGCATTATGGGTAAGCAAACCAAACATAGCAAGAAAGGTGCCACAAGAAGCAGCGATCTCTTTGAAATTATACATACTGATATTTGTGGACCATTTGATACTCCATCCTTCACTAGAGAAAAATACTTAATCACATTCATAGATGATTTTTCACGTTATGAATATGTCTATTTGTTGCATGAAAAATCTCAATCAATAAATGCCCTCGAGGTGTTTGTAAATAAGGTCGAGACACAACTAGATAGAAAAGTAAAAATTGTAAGATCTGGTAAAGGTGGTGAATATTATGGAAAGTATGATGAATCTGGATAGTGTCCTGGTCCCTTACGGCATATGTGCTCAATATACTATGCTAGGAATGTTAAAACAAAATGGCGTGGTAGAAAGGCGAAATATAACATTAACGGATATGGTTAGGAGCATGATAAGTAAATCCTATTTACCTAAAAGTTTGTGGCTATATTCACTTAGAACCGCAATGTATCTGTTAAATAGGGATCCTAATAAGTCAGTTCCAAAAACTCATTTTGATTTATAGACTGGAAGGAAACCTAGTCTGAGACACCTGCATGTTTGGGGTTGTCTAGCAGAGGCACGGGTTTACAATCCACAAGAAAAGAAATTGGATTCTTGAACCGTCATTGGTTACTTTATTGGTTACCCAGAGAAGTCCAAAGGGTATAGGTTTTATTGTCCAAAACACAGTTCTAGATTTGTTAAAACAAGCAATGCCAAAATTCTGGAAAATGGTGAAGTTAGTGGGAGTGTTGAAAATTAAATTGTGGATATTAACGAAATAAGGGATGATGATCCATCACCCATGAATGTTCATAAATCTACAACTACACTAGATGTTGTTCCTGTATTTAAAAATCAAGAAAAATATTTGAATAATGAATAAACACCCCATGAAGAAAATAACTTACCAACTCAAACAAGTAAACCAGTTAGAATAGCATTAAACAAACCTGCAAGGGTTAGAAAGCCAGCTGTTCCTGATGAATATATAGTTTACTTATAAGAGACGGATTTTGATATTGGCATTGATAATGATCCTGTATCTTTTTCACAAGCCATAAAAGGTGACAAGTCTGAAATGTGGATTGATGCTATGAAAGAAGAGTTGAAATCAATGGTTCAAAATAAAGTCTGGGATCTTATAAACTTTCCAGAAGGTTCTAAACGAGTTGGTTGTAAATGTTGGAAATCGTTATCTAAAATAATCTAATATTACATTAATATCATATGAGCTATGCAGGAGATCTAATTCATATAACACTTATAATTAACATAAACAATAAACAGAAAACATACCGAATAGCAACCAAGCTACGTGAATAACTGGAGACTTCTTCGAGTACACACATGTGTGTAATACATGCTAAACCAAAAACGCTTCAAGTTACTAAAGTAAGTAACCTTCATACAGTTCATACACTACACGTCGAACAATACCACCCGAATGCTAGTTCCACAAACCAACGCTCAAGAATACGTCAAGTAGTCAAACTCAAACAATTTACCCCATGGGTTTGTTTGGTTCGAACCTACTAGGAGAATAGGAGGAGAAAAGATTTGGATTATGAGCTAGGGGATCCTCTTTATATAGTATATGATTTTAGGGTTTACCTAAAATACATAACTTAGAGGAAAAGATAACTCACAAGCCCAATCCAACCCTGAGATCTTCTAGATCCGGTCGAACTATATCCATAACACCCTTGGTGTTGACTTTTTGACTTTTATAATATTTATGGTTAATTACATTTAATTACCCATTAATTAAAAAGCCTTATAGTTAAACTTAACGTAAACGAACTAATTAACTACCATTAGTATTCTATCGTAGGGAGAAATTAACATACATAATAATAAACACTTATATTAATATAATACCATTAATCGAGGTTAATAATACATATATAATAACATAAACTACTTATATTATATAAAAAAACCAAAAGAATGATATCTAAGTGCTAAAACGTGTGTGACCCCACGTAGGCTCACTTATTCCTAGCCGTATAAAATTATCCGTAGACCATGAGCACAACCAACACACGTCCTACTATAGAATGTCATGGTCATAGACTATAACATACTAACATTGACAATAAGTCTATGCAACAACATCATGCTCCCAGAACTATTGCTGGGGTATATAGTTTTTTGGGTAAACAACTCATCCTTTAATGGTTTTAGTTAGTCTATCCTTATTGTATCAAGATACCAATGTTAAATAAGGATATGGGATAACAATAGTCATTCATAGTTTAAACTATTTTGAATCTCCGCATCTGTATTGATCAGATAATTACAAAAGAACTCATCTATACCTACACTTTGGACGCTTAGCCGACGTACGACAACTGGTCAAATCCCAACGAGGGGCTCAGTAAGATATGCTAACACCCCATACATGTGGAGGAACAAATTCTATTTTCACTACAAGTGTTTTGCGTCATGTACTTCAAAAAACTTTCTAAAAACAGCCTAATAACTACCTTTTGACGATACCTAGTGGAGACTTATAATCAAGAAATGCTAACCAAACATTAAACATGCATGCATATCAAGTCTACGGATAAACCGAACCTTTTACATGTGTGTAATGCACCCTAAAGACGGTCGATCCATAAAGTGATCTACACAGGTGGGGTATCCAATATTCAATCTTATTGAATAACATGTGAAGTTGGCATAATCATCTTTACATATTCTCCATAATACAACCAAACACTAACATGTGTCTTATCTCAATAATATTCCCATATTGTTAACTGACAAATAGGAGACATCATTATAAATAAATAAATTTATTTCAAGGATTTAAACATGCACATATAGAACACATAGTAAACTGAAAACGATCATACCAAATTTGTCAATTTATTGTTTAACAACTTGCTTACAGTTCCGATTATCCAAATACCAAATAGGATCAGTGCATGATGACCCCAGTTAAGTACTAATGTCTTATCCACAACAATCACAATTAATGGTAAGTGCAATTTGGTTCCAGGACATAACAACTAGGTCATAGAACATTGTGTGGACTTAAGAAATACTTATTTCAAAAATTCACAATAGTGGAAGTACTTGAATAATTATTATGATTGTTTTATTTTGTAAGAGTGCACTCACTTATAAGTTAATAAACTTACATAGAGTATGCCTAAGTCACTTTACACTCCATAAGATGTAACATACACAAAACATCCTAAGAGACAGTACTCTCAACAGTTTTCCAAACCTGTAAAAGGCATCCTATTCTTGTAATATAGTATTGCCAACTACACTTTAAAACCAAGCATACTAATCAGCAAAACTTGCTTCTTACAAAAATTGAGTATCATCTCAATTAAAACCACACAAGTGTAATACTAACAACACTGTGCTAACACTACTGTAAATTCCTGAACAATCTTGTAATAGATGTTTGTATATCACTACAAACCCAGAAGGTTGTTAGATCTACCTAAGACTTATCACAATGTAATATCTATATATCTTCATTATTAATTTTAGGAATGAATTCCTAATCTAAACATATCAAGGAAATGACCTTCTCTATAACTTTCAATTAGACTCCAATGTTTTCACATCAACCCATACACTAACAATGATGTACATAATAATCCTTTATGGACTTAAGAATTCCATTCACGTGTTTCAATCTCATCAAGTGAGAAAGATCATTCGAGTTTAACCACAAAATGATATTTCATAGTGTACTCCGGACTTAATTCAATCGCACAATATGTATTAAACATATTATTCCAAGGTTGCATGTTTTATCTTCTAAAATACTTACAAGAAACTTTATTTCAGTCTACGACAGATAAATCTTCTTTATAGAAAAATAAATTAATTTCTACAATTATATTCACTAAACATTAAATCTATTATAGAAAAGTATTAGAAAAGTAAAACAATTACTCCCACTAACTTTGAGATGTACTCATGAGCTATCTTATTTATAATTAAAAATCAAACCCAACAAGTGATTTATTTAACAATTAAACTTAAGATTATGCTCGTTAGATGCATGCTATTAATCCATACTTGGATACTAGCATTCTTGTATATTTTCTAAAGATTATATTGGATTCATAAAACCTTAATTTAATTACATATCGTCCTCTCTAAGTAATCATTTAATAAAGAGTTCTTGAAATCTAATTTATCACATTTCCTTCCAAGAAAACAAGTATGACAATTCTATCATCTTTATATATTTAAAGTTCATAAATAAGTAAGTTTTAATCATAATAAATTACTTGAGTATGAGTAAACACTTATGTCATTTGACACATAGTAAATATGTATACAACATTGTCCTTATGAGTCTTTTCTAAAAGGAAACTCATTCACACCTGATAGGTTAAAGATAAAACAAATTCTAAGAATATTATTATCTCCTTTAGGACAACATCTTTTCATTCATAGTCTTTGATTCATTCATTAAATACAAGATTTAATAATGCATCTTCTATGGTTAGCAGGTTAATAATGATCCTCTAACTCATAATCCTCACCATTGATATAGAAACATATCATGAGGTATCCATGCGAATCTATGAATATGAGTAACATCATTCTAAGATTCATCATTTTCATGTTTAGCCTTAGTATGACATTCGCTAGTGCGTTTAGAAGGTTTATGTATCTTCTTCTTGAATTAATTCAAGACCTACAATACTCTCACTCACTTCTTGTACATTTGAGACTATTCTCAAATAACTCAGCATGACGAGCAATAAAAACTTGTTCTCGTGTGGTTGTAGAAATGGCATCCCATCGTTTCCTTTGGGTATCCAACAAAATACACTTAACAGTATATAGAACTTCAATCAAGACATAATGAGATACATCTCATTTATCTTGATTAACCTTCTAGGTTTGAGTCTAATTGGGTATATCCACGACATACTCAATTATCTAACCTTGATCTCTTTTAGGAGTTAAATAAGTTTAAGGTCATCATGAATCAAAATCATATCAATATATAGTTTGATTACCCTTGTTGAACATAACATAAAATGTGGTACTCCAATAAGATTGATCTTATACTTTTATGGCTTTTCCTATTATACCAACTTAAGTTAAAACGTAATGGTATCAGTAGTATTACTAAGCCAATTGCATCATTTTATAAGTCTTTTGAGAAAGTCAGTGACTTAATGTGTATGTACTAACAAGTAGACATAAACATCTAATATATTACTATTTGTTATAAGTCTTTGACCAAGTCAATGACTTCATGTACATGTCTTTAACAAGAAGACATAACAGGATAACTTTTTACTTTAAGTCATAAGTCTTTTCATAAGTAAAGGACTTAATGTTCATATCTTAATAAGAAGACATAACAATTATTAAAGTAAAGTAAATCAATAGTGAGTTCAAGTTAATTTCAAACTCCATGTTTATGATTTCCAAGAAAACATAATCATGTACCTTATCTTTTTGTCTTGACAAATTCTCTTAATATGGCTACTTACATTAAATGTATAGGAGTCCTAGTAGAGTAACAGTTTTCTTACTTTGCAGTCAAGAAATCATTAGTCATATTATTCTAAGTTGTTCCTTGCACATAATAAAGATTTTTCCCACTTGTGCAGAGTACAACTTCTTTGCATAAAACAAAACCGCACTAGTTAGTTTGTTTGTATTTACAATATGGCAGTGTCAAGCTCATAGCTAGTATATATATAGAACTCCATCTATTTATAAGGAATCGTGCATAACTATCAAAGATAACATTTAAACGGAGGCGACATCTTAAAGGCAACAAGTTATCTAGGATAATACACAGTGATTCTTTACTAAATGAGGATGTTTCACAGGTGGAAAGTAATTTATTATTTCAAGGCCAAGCCATAAATAAAATAGGATTCCTATGAGGTAAACAACTCATAACTCCCATTGAATTTGACAACATCGCAAGTTTGTCATTTTCATTTATAAAATGCACTACTCCCACTGTATCTGGCAACATTATGAGTGTTCCTTCACTAGTGAAAGTAATTGAAAGTTATCTTTCCATTTATTTAATATCTACACATTATTGCTAATGTGAGTCACATGGACTAGTAACCAAGTACTTAGATATTCAAGGAAGTGTGTTCAAGTTCTAGCCATTTCAGCTATTTTATTAACTTGAATAATTGGCATGCAATTCCTCCTTTATCTGCTCACTTTACCTCAAGGGTGTGCAGCGTCTCTTACTGGTTTAAAGAAATAGCTATAGACAAGAGTTCTCTAGTTATTGCCTTTTCCAGTATTGTGGTGACATTTTCGTCTTCTAATCAAACCTCATAAAGATGTCTTGTTTACAACAAAATATTTTATTCTTGGTAGCTATTGACACAAGTTCTCTAGTTATCTAAGTTTCTTATTATGATTCAAAGATTTCAAAACCAAATAAGGATATTGAA